>APFE031450310.1:42545-62147 GCA_000404065.3 Pinus taeda | reverse complement strand
CGCAAGACTAAGGTTGGTCTCCTTTGTTCCACTCGTATCTATTTTCATAAAGGAAAACGAAAGTAGACTTTACTTGTTTGTTTCTAAGATAGCTACCAGTCTTAGTGGGAATAGCAGCATCCGAGTGGACACTATTCCCGGTAACACCCATGGGCCGGTTGGCGAACCATAAAAGATAACGAAAAAGTTGTAAATATGAAGACAAATGGTGGAATTATAGTTACCAAGTCATCTCTGGTGTATCTTGAAGATTGGGATCTCGTGGACAGCAACAATGGTCTTACAAAATTGCAACACAAGCTGTAGCAGACAGTGTGAAGAGAAGATACAAACTTAGAAATTGATTGCGTTGGTACGAGGAGGTCCCATATACGACACCCTAGCTAGAGCTAAAATCCTATGAGGGGGTGTTCTATGTTAACGGAGCAAAGAAAAATGAGCATTATCGATTGTGAGAATTGGTAGAAACAACAAAGCAAGAGCTGGAAGGAGCATTGCAGGAGATGAAGAAGGAGTAGTAGAATGAAGGACGTCACTCACAGGGAGGTGAACCATGGAGCCTAGGCAGCGCATCTCGCCACGCCAACGAGTGACTCAAGACGGGTCATGATGATTTTGTTGGGGGGCTGTTGGATAGCAGAGGTCTCGTGTAATAGTTTTGGGCCTTAGAGCCTGTAAATTAAAATGAAAATATTGTAAAACTCCAAAATAGGTGGAGCGAGAAATGTAATAGATCGAGTCAAAGGGTTGACCACCCAAGAAATAATATAGAAAAATAGGAAGTAAGTCAGCTTTCCCATGGTCTGTGGACCATTGGAATGTATAAATAGAGCGAGGCTCTAAGGGTAGAAGGTAGCTTTTGATATGTACTTTTGGATCTGAAATGTAATGGGTTTTTGAGGAGAGAAGTCTTGAAGAATCTGTAAGTCCGAGTCAAGGGTGTTGGTAGATAGATAGAGGCTCTATAGCTATGTGCACAAAGGCCTAGTAGAGTCCGCAGCTATGTGCACAGACCCCTACAGCTGAGTACACAGGGTGGATCTGGATGTATTGGTGGAAGAATTGAATAAAGATAAGTTTGTTCTGAATTGCTGTGTTAAATCTAAATTGTTGTGGATCTGGCTAATTTATGGTTGATATAACTGTTTTGATCTATGTGCATATTCTTAGGTTATTAGTTTAAGAAATTCTATATATTTCTGGGTGTGTGAACTAGTTATTTCTACTAAATGTTTGCTTAAATACCATAAAAAGTAGATCTAATCTATAAATAGGAATTAAGGATTTTCCTGGGTCCAGATCTACATGGAGCAGAGTAGCACGAAGCCATAGAATGGTGGGTGAACCTTCTAGACCACATCAAGACATCCCAAGGGTGTGAAAACCTGGTTCCAACACCCTCCCCTGCTACCTCAGGTGAGACCTCAGTCCGCGCTCCGCGGGCTATTGCCGAAAGGGCTGACAGCTATGGGATTTGTTTGGCTAAATAACTCTTCCGAACCTGGGTCAGGCCCATATAAGCCAATAGAGCCAAGTTACGATTCCATGGGAATAAGGGTTCCATGCAGATTTCAATTTCAATTTTTTGTAGCAATATTCAACAAACTTCAGTCACGCACTGCGACCTCCACAGAGCACTTTCTTGGGCCAAGCAGGAAGAATTTTTCTTCTTTTTAGTTTTTTGCAGGAATCGTTTTTTTTGGGCGGCGAGTTAGAAGATCAAATATGAAATATTTGGTTCAATATTTACAAAAAAAATACTAGATCTGGATTCCTTGCGGAAAAATACCAAAATTCAAAAAAAAAATCGGTCGAAACGGAGTTTAGATGAGGGAGGTATCGCTGATTTAAAATCAGCTATGTTGTAGGAATTTTTCTAATGACAACTGGTGGACGACAACTCTCCTATCACTTTTTAATGTTTTTGTGCAGGATTTCAAAAAAAATATATTGTAGATCTGATCTCCTCTTGAAACATCACTCAATTTAAAAAAAAAAATGGGTCGAATCAATGTTTGGATGTGGGAGATATCGCTGATTTAAAATCAAATATTTTTTCAGAACTTTTGTGACAGCTGAAAAATTGCAGGGCAAATCTAAGATTCTAGAGTGTCCAGATAAGGATTTCCAACACATGGGAAGATGAAAAATGGTCCTTATTCTTCCAAAAATAGGTTATAATAAATATTCTGAGTTATATTAACCGAGTTATGTTTATTTTAATTCTAGAGCAGCATTCGGAGCGGGTTCCTGTTGGAGATGTGCCCTCCCACCCCACTTTAGTAGGCACCTACTTCACATTCATCAGTTTCAGCATAGTAGCATTCGGCTTGGGTTATTTGGAGACGTGCCCTCCCACCCCAGGCTATGTAGGCACCTACTACTTCATCAACAACCAACATCACGGTTATGGGTCAACCACACAAAATCCTTGTCATCAAAGTCCATTTACTAGGCCGCACACTGTTAGTATCATAGTTGGTCACAAGCATTACAGGGTATCTCTATCCTCGGATCTTAATTTTTCATGTTTATGGGTCATCCACAAACCCACATTTCATCGAAGTCCATTTTCTAGGTCGCACACTGTCAGTATCACAATTGGTCACAAGCATTATAGGGCATCTCTATCCTCGGACCTTTGTTCATCATGGTTATGGGTTAACCACATAAAACGATTATCGTCAATGGGTCTTCATATTCAACAAAGGCTTCGCAGGAGGGAACTTCACGCAATGGAGACCATCGCTTCTTAAGGAGGGAGGAATGATCTGAATGGAAAACGGCATCAACCCATGGTATTCACCCACCCATGTTATTCATCCACCCACAGAATTTACCCATGCTATTGTAAGTGGCATCCACCCATGGTATTTATCCACCAATGATATTGTAAGTGACATCCACCCATGGCATTGGTTCACCCATTGTATTTTCCAATAGTACTGTGACATCCACCCATGGTATTCATTCACCCATGGTATTGCAACATCCACCCATGGTATTGCAACATCCACCCATGGTATTCATTAACCCATGGAATTGACCTATGGTATTGTGACATCCACCCATGGTATTCATTCACCCATGGTATTGTAACTGAAGAATACTATAAGTAACAAGTCACATTTTGTAAAAGGACAAGTTGTCCACCATAATGTAGTCCTTACAGTTATTATCAGTTTTAATAAAAAATTATTTGTGGTTTTGTTTATTCGGAATTCTACTCCTTTTCTTCTAGTAATTTCAAATTTTTAGATCTTAGGGGCCTCCCCCCTAAGATCCATTTCAATCTTTCAGATCTTGAGGGCCTCCCTCGAAGATCCAGATCATAGCTCCCATTAGATACTTAGATTCGGTTTCAAACTTAGTCACTACTAGGAAGAAAACTGGAGAAATCAAACTTCGTGTTGATTTCAAAAATTTAAACAACGTCTCATTAAAAGACAACTATCCTCTACCAAAAATGGACCATATCCTTCAGAGGGTAGTAGGCTCATCCAAAATTTCACTGCTTAACAGATTTTCTGGATATAACCAGATCTTAGTTCAACCAGAGAACCAAACCAAAATTGCATTTACTACTCCTTGGGGTACCTTCATGTATTCAGAGATTCCTTTTGGATTAATGAATGTCGAAGCAATATTTCAAAGAGCTATGGATATAGCTTTTGCCAAGGAGATCCATGATTTCTTAGCGGTATACCAAGATGACATCACAGTCTTTTCTAAATTTGATAATGAACACCTAGATCACCTGAGAAGAGTTTTCATTAAATGCAGGAAATTTGGGATTTCCTTAAATCCCAAAAAGACACTCTTTGGTCTAGAAGAAGGAAACCTGTTGGGACATATAATATCCAAAGATGGAATTAGAATAGATCCTGCTAGAATAGAGGCAATCTTGACCATCACCCATCCTAGAAACATCATAGAATTGCAGTCATTTTTAGGCAAAAATAATTTTCTTAGGAGATTCATTTCAAATTTAGCAGAATTGATTAGAGAACTAAATAACATGTTAAGAAAGGATTTAGCACTTAAATGGACAGTGGAGGAAAAACAGTCCTTTGAAGCCATCAAGGAAGCCCTAACCAAGACTCCAGTCCTTATAAGTCATTATTTTTAGAAATATTTTATAATTTTTTCTTTTGCTTCAGAACACACCATTGCAGCAGTCTTGCTGCAAAAGAATGACCAATGATATGAACAACCAATTGCATTTTTCAGTAGATCCTTAAGAGATAACACACTCAAATACAACATTATGGAAAAACAAGCATTAGATTTAGTAAAGGCTATCAAAGATTTCAGAGTCTATATTTTGTATTCTCACATTATTGCTTATGTTCCAAATGTAGAAAATATGTGATAGGTTAACTGGATAATGCAATATAAATCAAAGAATAATACTATAACCTACTTCTACTATTAATTTGTGGAAGCTTAAATATTGAGCTAAACAATATAACCAGAAGAAGAAGAATTAATGGCACAATACACATGAAAATACTTTTGGGAAAGTCTCAGCTAAAAGCCCCACACTATTGTATTATCATACATGGTGGAAATACATAGGAATTATACAAAGCCCTAGCTCTCACAGCTAGCCCGCTCTCAGTACAATCCTCACATATGCTCATAGGTAATATTGGCTTCTCTCCAACCTTCCTCTCTGCCCTTTAAGCTCCTATTTCCTTGCGCTATTCCTTGTGGATGATTTTCCTCTTACCAAGTGGAAAACCAAGCCTTCAAAACTGCACAATCCTCAACGATGAATCCTTGACTGCATGCATGAGTTTTCTCCATGAGAAAACCCATTCAACTGATAGTACATTGTACTTGAACATTAATCTCAACTGGGGCTTTCTCATAATAGACATGCATGAGTTTCTGATGAGGGAGTCTTCAGTTAACTGGAGTAGCACTAGTTGAGTGCATTAATGCATCAACTGACTGTTAACTCACTATTAGTTCATAAAATAGTTTGGAACTAATTTAATTGGTCTTAACTTAGTAAACTAAGTTAACTAATTACAACTCAATATATAAATCAATCTTATGTCCTTAATTTAAGGGATAACTCTTGCATGACCTCAGAAAGACTTCTAACTTGAATTTCTCCAACTAATTAATTTAAAATAAATTAATTAATTATTTCCAAGTAGCTATTAAGACTAAATTCGATTTTAATTCACAATTTAATTCAAGGAAAAATTAAATTGAAATATTCTTGTTGCCATATTTCAACACTCCCTCTCAGAAAGAAAGGGATTATCTGCCACCCTGATCCTATCTCTATGGAACTGGAATTTACACTTTGAAAATGCCTTTGTCAAAATGTTAGCATCTCACTCCTCTATTGAAATATATTGCAGCAACGTGATCCTCTCAACCTATGAAAAGCCATGGGAAACAAATCTAGCCTCATGGTTCTCCACACTACCATTAGCAGCTTGTTTTACCTTGTAAAGCCAACGGGAACTCTCAACTAACTTGTTCTCTGGTCTCAAAACCACGTCCCAAACACCGTTACAAACTATGGAGTCATAGTCCTCCACCATAGCATCAACCTAAATTGGATGTTACACTGCTTCTTGAAAGGAAGATGGCTCGGTCTCAACACATTCCCCAGCAAGGGCCATGTATCCAGTGTACCTCTCAGGTGACCTCCTTTGTTTGTGTTGATAAGATGGTGCTTCCACATTCTCTCTCGCATCCTCCAACAATCTGTCAGCTTTTTTTGTGCACCTTCTTCCATCTCTAGAAGATTTTGCTTGAGTGGATGTCCTCCTTAGCAACCAATAGTTCCTCCACAACCTGTAGTTGGAGCTCTCTCTCAAGGGAAACTTGCATGGCCTTCTGATCATCAAACTTGAGATCTCTGTGAACCACTATCCTCCGACTGGTAAGCAATTACACCCGATAGTTGTGAGATGAATTAGTGTACCCCACAAATATCCCCAACTCTACTGTCAGCTCAAGCTTCTTCTATTCATCCTTTGCCACATGGAAATATACTGATGAGCCAAAGATCTTGAAGTGACCCACATCTGGTCTTTTACCAGAAAAAGCTTCCTTTGGTGTCTTCATCCCAAGTATGTGATGCGGGCTTCTATGATGAAAATAGACCGTTGTGTTGAATGCCTCAGCCCACAAGTGAATTGGTAGGCCTTGGTCATGCAACATTACCCGTGTTTCCCCTACAATAGTTCTATTCTTCCTCTCGACCACCCCATTCTGCTTTGGGTTATGAGGTGCCGTCAACTCTCGTTCAATTCCTTTTGCTACACAGAAGTCCTTAAACTCTTGAGAGACATATTCTCCACCATTGTCGCTTCTCAAGGTCTTGATCTTCTTCACTGACTCTTTCTCGACCAAAGCTTTGAACTCACAAAACTTTGTGAAAGTTTGGTCCTTCTTCTACAGGAAATAAATCCAGCGTTTACGAGAATAGTCATCAATGAAAATCACATAATACCTTTGCTTCATTGTGGATGCTGCCAATAATTGTCCACACAAATCAATATGAACACACTCTAAGATAGCCTCTGCTCGACTATCTCGATCATGAAAGGAATACTTGATGTACTTTCCCAAGGTACAACCTTTGCATGTGTCAACTTGCTCAAGTTTACCTTTGGGAAGTCCTGTAGATACCTGTTACATTATCTTCAAAGCCCCATGATGCAAATGGCCCAATCGCCTATGCCACAAATTCTCTTCTCAGTATACTGTTCACAGCTCCGATACCATATAGAAAATCTGTGATAGGTTAACCAGATAATGCAATATAAATCAAAGCAGAATACTATAATCTACTTCTACTATCAATTTGTGGAAGCTTAAAGATCGAGTTGAATGATATAACCAGAAGAAGAAGAATAAATGGAACAATACACATGAAAATACTTTGGGGAATGTCTCAACTAAAAAGCCCACACTATTGTATTATCATACATGGTGGAAATACATAGGAATTATACCAAGCCTTAGCTCTCATAGCTAGCCAGCTCTTAGTACAAACCTCACAGATGCTCACAGGGAATCTTCGCTTCTCTCTAGCCTACCTCTCTTATAATTCAATCTTATCTCCTTAATGTAAGGGATAACTCTTGCATGACTTCAGAAAGACTTCTAACTTGAATTTCTCCAACTAATTAATTCAAAATAAATTAATTAATTATTTCCCAGTAGTTGTTAAGACGAAATCCAATTTTAATTCACAATTTAATTCAAGGACAAATTAAATTGGAATATTCTTGTTGCCATATTTCAACACCAAATTCAATAGTTAAGGACATTTTGACACAAAATGGACCTGAAGGGAAAAGAGGCAAATGGATTGCCACTATGTTGGAATATGACATAGAAATAAAGCCTACTAAACTTATCAAAGGCCAAGGTTTAGCCAAAATCATGGTTGAATCAAACTTTCAGACCCTATATATTAATTTCATTGGTGCCCTTGATGATCAGGAAGAGATGGCGACTCCACAAATCATTGAACCTTTTATAGATTCACCCTGGTATGTAGATATTATATGTGTATTACTAAACTTACAAGCTCCTCTTGGTTTAATAAGAACTAAAGCTAGATTTTTGAAAATGAAGTCATTAAAGTATTGCAACATAGATAATGCTTTGTTTTGGAAAGACATTAGTGGTATTCTTTTGAACTGTTTACTGAAAGATGAAGCTGATAAAAATATGCAAGAATTTCATGCAGGGGATTGTGGAGGACACTTGTATTGGAAAACTACTACTGCCAATATCCTAAGGGCTGGTTTCTACTGGCCCACTCTTTTTGTAGATGTTAAAAAACATGTGACCTCCTGTCATAAGTGCCAGATATTTGAGGGAAAGAGAAAACTTTTACCCTTTCCTCTTAAACCAATCTCCACAGAAATTCCATTTCAATAATGGGGGTTAGAATTCATTGGAGAAATACACCCCGGCCCCTCAGCTCAACATAAATGGATTCTGACAACTACTAATTACTTCACCAAATGGATAGAAGTCATCCCTTATAGACAAGCTATAGACACTGTCATTATCTCATTCCTAGAAAATAATATCTTGTCAAGATTTGCATGGCCCCAAAAGCTCATTACTGATAATGAAATTGCCTTTAAATCCAAGAAAATGGTAGATTTATGTAACAAATACCACATCACCCTTGGCCACTCCACTGCCTATTACCCTCAAGGTAATGGACCAGATAAATCCTCTAACAAAAGCTTGGTCAATATCATTAAGAAATTGGTGGAAGACAACAAAAAGGCATGGAACAAAAAGTTGGTCAATGCCTTATGAGCAGATAGACTAACTACTACGAAGTCAATTGGTACATCTCCCTATCAGTTAGTATATGGGATCGATGTTGTTTTTCCATCCTCTTTGGGAGTGCCAGGGATGAATATCATCCAGGAATTACAGGTGGAACCAAATGATATCTAGGGAAGGATAAATCATACCATACACTTGCAGCAGACCAGAGAAGAACTATATGTAAAATCACAAGTAATCTAGGAGAAAATCAAAAATATATTTGATAAAAAGACCAAAGATGATGATTTTTACATAGGTGATAAAGTTATTAAGTCGGATTCAAGAAGAGAAGACAAGGGAAAACATGGAAAAATTGATTTTCTATGGCAAGGCCCTTATGTCATTTATGGTTACATAGGTAACAATGTTTTTTTCTTGAGAGAGATAGATGGATCAGATCTACCAGGAGGACCTGTCAATGGTAGAATGCTGAAACATTATTTTTCCACAGATTAACAATAGTTCACTTTACTTTGATCATTGTATATAACATTGCGGAGTTTAGATTGGATTGGATGGTGATCTATTGAGGTTGAAGCCTAGAGAGAAGGCCTTGAGCTTTGAAGGTTTCACCATCATAAGTATGAATAAGGCAGAAATAATAGAAGAATAGTTTACAGGGTAACTACAGTCACAATTCAAAGGCCACTAATTTTAAAGTTCTTTACATTTCACCAGGAAATTCCATCCCCATGTGGAGCCACTATTAAGGTCCTATAATAATAGGATTCATAATTTTGAATTGGCTATAATTAGTCTTGTAATATTGTACATACTTTTGCTTTTTGGAAAATGTTTTCCATATTAAAAATTAAAAAATGTAAAGAGGGTATGTCCTAAAAGAAATATCAAAGGACAAAAAGAATAAGAAAAGAACAAAAAATTGAAAAAATATGAACCCCAATCAAAAACAGATCATGAAAGTGTGCAAGTCCAAGTGCCAATACCTTTTACTTTAATGTGCAAAATAATGGTTGTGTGTAGCTTGTCATAAGTGCCACAACCCATGATAGTCAAATTGTTTAATCTTGACCAGTTCATGCTTTAAGATTCATGTTTATAGATAGAGAATAAATATCTAGCAAAATTGTTTAATCTTGGCAGATCAGTAGTTAGGTAGAGAAGCAAAATGTGCTCAACAACTTAATCTGAGCCATTGGAATTTATAAGGTCAGAATTAGATAGTTTACTTGTCAAAAGAAAAGGAAAGAAAGGGTCTTCCAGCCTAAATGCACCCAATAAAATGAAGAAAAAATGTTAGGGTAAGTAAAGGGTAGGTACAATAAAGGTTGCAGAAGTACAAGGTTGTTAAAGTGAAAGCACATTTATCATGCTAAATACTATGTTTTAGTCTGCAATAACAGTTATGAAAGTGAAAGGATGTTCACAAGCTAATTTAAATAACTTCCCCTCATTTCATTTCACCCCCCATTACATACTTACTAATTTCCCCATTATCCCATCATTTCTTATCAATATACCCTTTTCCCTTTATTTTGACCCTTACTCCTTGGTTTCACACATTTCCCTAGCAAATTACCCTCAAAAGGTCATTTTCCAACCCAAAACCTCTCTTCCCTAATGTGAAATCCATTCCCCTTTGGAAAAATTATTTTTCCCTTATTAATTTCCCTATTTTATCTAAAAAACCCATAAAAACCCCTTGTCCTAAGTTTAAATTCCCCCTCTGCATTACTTAATTAACTCTACCATACCATATTTCGCCTAAAGAACCCATAAAACCTCTTTATTCTAAGTTTTGTTTCCCCCTGTATTATTTAATTAACTTCGTCATTCACATTTTCCCCGACATAAACCCGTTTAACCCACCACCCTCGGTGCAGTTAACAAACCCCGCCACATTTAAACCCTGGTCCCACTTTATTAAACCCACTTATATTTAACCCCGCCTTATTCATTAATTAATTATAGTTAAGTGTAATTAATCTGCCCGGGCCCCGCAAATATCTGCCCTTATTCCCTCCGTGCATTTCCACCGCACGAAAGCCGTTAGTTCTTGCATGCCTAGATTTGATGGCACGACTCCATATTGCGTTGATTCTCTTTCCTAGCTTTACCAGCCCAAGAGCACGCAAGATTCGTGGTTTTGCTTGGGTTCCTATCCGTTACGCGACAACTTTAGGTGAACTCGTGTGCTCTCAAGGAAATACCGCCCGATTGCCAAAAGCAGTATGATGGCCCCTGAAACTGCCTCTCCACATAAAATGAAACCACCCACTATTCATTTATATAAATTCCACGCCAAAAGTGACCATTACCCACTAAAAGGCTGAAGATGCTCATTTTCACTTTTTTCGCTCATTCAAACTGTGAAAGCCGCCTAAGCCTTCTTGCGCCACCCTGAGCCTCTGCAACTGAATTTGACCACCGATTACCTTTTGAACATGCTTCGGATTCCATCCATAGACATCTCAATTCAATAAAGCCATTCATTGCCTTCCCTACAGACCTATGCTTTATTAATGATTGTTATATT
This sequence comes from Pinus taeda, assembly GCA_000404065.3. Taxonomy (NCBI): domain Eukaryota; kingdom Viridiplantae; phylum Streptophyta; class Pinopsida; order Pinales; family Pinaceae; genus Pinus; species Pinus taeda. The sequence continues at coordinate 51,319 of APFE031450310.1, read as the reverse complement.
TTACAGGTAATTAGAAGGCCAAGAGATTGGACAAACAAATTTTGATACTAGTCACAAAACCTGTTTACTCCAAGATTCGCAAGGAAATCTATTCAAAAGGATTTATTTAGAAGGAAAAGACTTATCAGCAGAGCAGAAGGAAACAATTTACACAAGTAAATGTTAAAACAGAGATGAAATCATTTTCAACAGCACAGCAAAAGATTCTTACAAACTACTCTCGAAGAAACATTTTGTATTCTACATGTGTCTTTTAGTAAAAATCATTTTTACTAAAAACACAAAAGCATGAAAGAGTGAGTAAGATTGACAGTAAAAGGTAAAAATGAAAGCAGGTGACAGAGCATATAGTTAAAAGACTAAATAGAGGAGGCAGATGAAAGTGTGTTAGATGAAAGGTCATAAGTAAATATGACATCCAACGTGAAGACCAAATAGCCAAGCAACTTAAAGGGAAAAAAATCAAAGACTAAAAGACAACAGAACCTAAATAACAGGGACAACAAACAACAGTTCAATAATTGTCTCTATCTTCTTGCATGAAGATATTTCTTTTTCCTAGATTAGTTCTCAATGCAGTTTGAGATATTTTGTAAGTTTTTTTGTATAAATACTTCATAATTCGAAGTATTGAGTGTGGATTTCTATACATTTGTAGATTTATTTTGATCTTAAACCTAAAGGTTATTGTACCAATGTTCAAGTCAACAGACCGGAGCAAGTAATAAAAAGATTGCGCTGCAGGATTCATGAGATGAGCTATTGCAGTGAAGTATCTTCCTTGTCTAATTTTGTTACTTTCTTATGTTTTTCATAAACTTAAATGTTATCTAAATTTGAATGAATTAACTAGAAATTTAACTCAGACTTTGTTTAGTACACTCTATTTTGCATACTTAATCATTTATATGTTTTCCTCTGATATTCGGATTTGAGAACGCTTAATTGCTCCCATCCCGGTTGACCTCTTTCACTTCTCTTCATAATCTGGCCTAGGGAACCCTTAATTGCTCCTTGGATCCAATTGGAGACCATTTCACCATCAAGCCTTTGAGATCTGTAGTAGCTCCTCTATCTTTACCCGTAGACATTGTTTTTAGAACTTGATCCAGTCCTGTTTGTCTGACATTTGACCCCATAGCCCAATGGTAAAAAAAACCCTTTTCATCTAAGTATGTGATCCCACCACACAAATTCAAATCAAAAACCCAAGCACAATCATAACTAGCCTAATATCAATTAACTAAAACAAAGTTAAATCGACAAGAGAGAGCCCTCTCTGAGATTAGGAAGGCTAGATCCTGATCTCCAAAGTTGGTTTGTGGTTACCTCTATCATTTCTTTTTCTGACAACTGAGAAGAAATTTTGGAGTGATAACATATCGGAGAAGAAGCATTTAAAGCTACTTCTAAAGGAAAATAAAAGAAGGAGCTTAAGGAATCAAGTTATGTATCAAATGAAGAAGAGGTGAACTTTGTAAAGAAACTCCAAGTAAGAATTGGCAGATTTAGAGGTAAGCATCTTTTCAAACGTTTTTCTTATGGAAGAGTTGGTCATTATGCTGCTAAATTGCATTATAAAGGAAACCATGAGAAAGGAGAAAATTATGCAAAGGTGATTTTTAGAGGAAGTTTTCAAAACAAGAAAATTTTCTACACACACGAAGATAGTGATGGTATTTCAAATGGTGAAGAGGGTGAGTCTGATCAAGAATGTCAATTAATTATGGAATTTGAAGGTAAATGTATTAATGAGTTTGATGATGTTTTTATGGATTCTCTAAAAGAAAATGATAATCTCACTGAAGAAATAACTCGGCTTAAAATTTGTCTAGAAGAAGCTAAATTAGCAGAAGAAGGACTGAATAAAGAAATTTCAAAAAAGGAGAGGCATAATGAAAAGCTAGGAGTATAAATAGTAAGTCTAAGAAAGGAACTTGAGAAAACAAAAGGTTTAAAAACTAGATTTGGTAAAGGATTCGAGACCCAAGAAGAAATCATCAAATTACAATGTTCTCCTTTATTAAAAATAGGCATTGGATACAATGGAGAATCATCAAATGTTGCAAAATCTTATGAAATAGGTACAAGAAACCATCTCAATGCAGTAAAGGGAGATAGTCCACAAAATTCCAGCTCTCAAGAAATGAATGAAGGATAAAATTTCTCTCAGGTAAATCATCCTTACCACAATCAATGGGGAAATTACACAGAAAGGTACTATACTCATAGGAACTTCTACTCCAATGGTAAATGCTTCACTCGTCATAATGTTGGTCATAAGGTTGTTGAATTTGTTGCTTATAAAACTATCATGACTATAGAAGAAAGAAAACAAAAGAATGAGAATGGATTAAAGAAATACTCTCACAATACTTTCTTACCTCTTCAATATGAAACATAATGTTCATGTGCAATAACTTTGGGCATAGAGAAATTGAAGGTTGAAGTAGAATGAGACCAACTCTTTAGAATGAGAAAAATGAAACAATATCGAAGGGATGGAAAAAGAAAACCATAGAATTTGAAAATTATGGTTTATCTTTGTACGCAGGAGATCAAGAAATAATGTAGTACATTGACAATGGATACTGAAAGCATATGACAGGTGATAAATATAAGTTTATATCCTTTAATGAAATAAAGAAAGAAAATAATGTAACCTTTGGAAATAATTCACCTACTGCTATCAAAGGAAAATGAAATGTTTTGCTAAAAGATAAGATTAAGGTTGGAAATGTTTTGTTTGTTGATGGATTAAGACATAAATTATTGAGTGTTAGTCAAATGTGTGACCAAGGACATGAGGTTGTTTTTAGATCAGAGAATTGTGTAGTATGAAATCTAGATGCAAGTAAGATCATAATAAATGAACAATAACTCCAGGTAATATCTATGTCTTGGAAGGTGGACATAAGAATTTGTATTTGACAAAATAAGAAGAAAGTTGGATTTGGAACAAAATATTGGGACATATAAGATTCACTAAATTACACAAGTCAAGAAGAATGGGAGTAGTACGTGACTTTCCTAACATCTCTCTGTCAGAAAAAAAACATATGCAAATCATGTCAATTCGGTAAGAAAACCAGAGTTTAGTTTAATGCTAAAGAAGTCACTTCAAGTAAGGCACTTGAACTTATTCATACTAATTTGTGTGGTCATATGACAAAGAAGTCTCCTCGAGGTGAACAATACTTCATATTATTCATTGATGATTTTACTAGAATGTGTTGGATTGGCTTATTGAAACATAAAGACAAAATATTTGATAAATTTAAGGTCTTGAAAGCTCTAGTAGAAAATGAATGAGACTTAAAAATCAAATGTCCTAGATCTGATAGAGGAGGAGAGTTTATATCAAATGAGGTTTTTTACTTTTTTGAACAACATGGTATCAATAGGAATTTTTCTATAGCTAAAACTCCTCAACAAAACAAAGTGGCAAAAAGAATGAATAGAATAATCCAACAAATGGCACATTCCATGCTTGATGAGTGCAGAACACCTGATACAGTTGAGCATAAGAGTGACCTTGAACGAAATGAGAAATTTAAAGGAAGATGGCCACTAAAGCGAGGAATACCTCAAGATGTATGTGACGAGAAAATGTAGTCCCTTTGTTGGCTTGAGGGGGCTTGACCCAGGCTTAGCATTAGTTAACCAAACAAATCCCTACACTACTGGCCCTTTTGACATCAGCTTGCGGAGCACGAACTGAAGTCTCACCTGAAGCAGTATGGGGGGATGCTGGAACCAAGATTTTGCACCCTTGATATGGTTGTGATGTCAGTTTATTCCAACTATACCTGCCTTCACGCAGGGTGCTTCATGCTCTAGTCTATCCTTCAGTACCTTAGTGACATGTTACAATTGGATTTCATGCAACTCTAACCAAGTGCTAAAGTCCTTTCGCGCTTCTAGGGCAGCGAACTGCGCTATTTCTAAACTAGGCTAAGTATCTTGCTTATATTATTAACAGATCTTAATTATCTTCACGTAAACAAATGTTCTTACTTGCATTCACTTAACCAATAGAGTCATACACATTTGCACATCATATAAGCATTTGAAGTGAAATTCATACCCAATATAACAGATGCATAAACAGGAAATAAAGAAGTAAAAATGATAAAAACTTCTTTTTATTAATACTTCCAGATGATTACAAAATGAACTCGTCCTGCGCACTCAGCTGCAGGGGTCTGCACACTCAACTGCAGACTACTAGGCCTCTGCGCACTCAGCTGCAGGGGTCTGCACACTCAACTGCGGACTACTAGGCCTCTGCGCACTCAGCTGTAGAGCCTCTACCTATGCTACTACCTAGAACTTAGATTTACACTTTAGATCTATCCCGCATACATATTCATTATTCGATCTATCCTTTTTTTAATCTTCTGATTACTTAAAGCTTCACTCTTTTTATACAATTCCATGGCTTGCGAACCATGGGTAGATCTTCTACAATTGACATTACATTATCAAAATAAGGGCGGAAACCCCTATGACTCTTTAACAACTATGCACTCCGGGACCACAAAATGTGGATTCTTTACATTGGAATTACAACATTGGACCAAAATCTGGGCTCTAAGCCCCAAAAATACCCTTAGGGGATCCCACCCGCAACAGGCCCCCAACAAAAACATAGTGACTCACCCTCAAGTCACTCTATAGGTGCGAAGATCTTAGCGCGAAGACCTCCCAGCTCTGCTTGGATTGCTGCAAGTTCGGCAGTGCACTGAGTGGCTGCCTACTGGACTTCCTCCACATGTTGTTCGGTGACTGCTGTTGTTGAACTACTACCCTAAATCCTCTCCTGAGTTTCTTGTAGTTGTGCGAGCTTTGCTTCAATGGATGTTGTAATTCTATACGCCTCATCGATCCATGGTTGTAGGCGCGCTTTCAAGATCGCTTCTTTGTGCCGAGCGGCATCCACCTGTTCCTTGAGTGCCTTTGCCTGCTGCATTTGTTCAAGCCTTCATGTAAGGGAAACCGTTCGTGTGGTCCTTTTTACCTCATCGTATTTCTGTTGCAACTCGCACGCCTATGTCTCTAGGCGCTCCACATTCGAGTCCCCCTGCAGAGTGGTTAGGACCTTGAATGACTATTCGAACAACTTCATGCAATATGTCACTGCACTGTCAACTGCCACCATTGATGTTGTGACCGCGGTAGTACATTGTTCTATGACCTCCAGTGGAGTTGAAGGTTGAGCCTTCAACTGTAGTTTTGTGATTTGCAGGATCAGCTCCAACTGAACCTTGGTCGTCTCTTCTCTTGCGTCGCGCACCTCTGAGGCTAACTTACAGATGCATGCCTCCACCAATTCCTCTACTTGAATGGCCAACTTTGGGACCATGTGGAAGGCTTCATCCACAACCTGATTTATCTTCCTGTTCTGCTCCACTGCCTCTTTGCCTTGCAGGCTCAACTGCTCAATGTTGATTCATTTCTCGCTCATTACCTATAGAGCGCGACTCTCCTTGGCCTGAAGTTCTGCGGTGACTCCATCCTGTAAGAGATAGAGTGTCTCTCGAGGGAGCGTAGCCATGCTTAATCCAATCCCTTTCAAACTACTGACCATAGGCCTGTTGGCCTCATTCTTTGTAATGAGTGCTCCATCTGGTAGCACTATTGTGTTGGTCATCCTAGTGCGCAACATTACCTTTGTAGCTGAAGTGCCAACTACGAGGCTGGTGGACCTGCAACTCCTATATTTGTGTCTAGAGAGCCCCCGGTACCAACTAGTGTTGTTCCTCAAACTACTAGAGGGCCTCTATGGTGACATCCCTCACAGTTTCATTGATATCATGCAAATCCCCTTCAGTGAGGGTGATAGGGTCGAAATATGTCTTCGAGGCCCTTGTTTTCTTTCACGGCCCTACCTGCTCTCATGGTTGCGGAAATTTGAATTGGGTGGACATCGTCTGCGGGTCCATGCCACCTTGTTCTGTGTTTGTCTCTAGTTCAGGTGAAGGTGACTTTTGACCTTCATGCTCTTCGTCTGATGTTTTCTCCTACTCCACCAACTTTGCAGTGTCGCACGCTGCCTGGGCCTTAGCTGCTGCTTCTTCTTTCCTGTGCTTTTTTGCTAGCTGCATCATCCGAAGTTTTGTCTCTTCCTTCTTGCGCTACGCAACGAAATTCTCAATTTCCACCATGGAGCTAGCTGAAGCGTGCCACTCTGGCGGCCAAGACTCAAGGAGAATGAATATCACATCATTAGTTGCCAAATACAGTAAATCATGCCATGTCTTTGTAGGGTCCTTCCACACCCTGATGAAGACATGGTGGAAATCTACTTTGAACTCTGCAAAGCTCCATAAACTGTTGTAGATTGTGGGCGATAATCGCAGCTTGAGATTGATCCCCATCCTGATATTCATCTCCATGAGCACCCAAATATCTCTCTCTCTGATCTGTTGCACGTCCTTGATCACCCACAGCGAAGCGTACTTCACTACCTCTGGAAGGTCCTATGCGACCAAAGGGAACTGGCTATCTTTGGGCAACTCCCATGCCACCAGTACTATCGACAATAGGAGCCATTTGTAATGAAATGTTTTGCCGCGCTCCTATGCCTCACAACAATTTGCAAGGAACTCACCACATAGGTAGTTCACATAGTGCAACCACTGGCACGGACACCTCATCTGCGAGACACTTTCGCATCACCTTCCCTACCAATATCTGTGTCATGACCTTGACTACAAGGTTGTTTATGTTGGAGATGGCATACCCTTGCTTCTTCTTCTCCTACTTAAACTTCTTTTTCATTACCTCCGCAAGGGCCAACTTGCCACCCTTTCCCTCTGAAATGTTTGCTGGATCCTCCCCCGAGCAAGGGAGCTATGTAATTTGGTGAATCAGATGGTCTGTGATGGGGATGGGCTCCTCCAACCACAAGCACCTATCATGCAACAAGAAAAGCAGCTGCCTGATGATGAAAACGGTCACTGGGGCACAGTGGTAATGTGGCACCCAAAGCATGTTTAGCAACCCTGCTTTCTCCACATGTCTGAACCATTTTCATTGCTCCAATTCAATCATTCCAGCCAGCGCATCTATCTTTTGTCACATTAGCTTCACAATCACTAAATTCGGGAACTTCTCGTGGTCTGTGAGGTCCCAATATTCAAATTTCAACACAAGAACCTGTCTCAAGTGCGCTCCCTCAAAAATAATATCATCTGGGAGCAATGGATTTTGCAAAGAGCTCTTGCTCGCATCTATATCCTTCAACACCTTGGCTTTACCCTTTCACAGAGGAACACATTCAAGTAACCATGTAATAGGGTCTGCACCGTAGGTTTTAACCTCCATTTCCTCACCCTCCTCCTCCACTAGGATTTCTTCAAACTCTTCCTCCTCATCAGCCTCCAAATTAATGGTCTCCCTGTTCTTTGACATACATCACATGCCCTGCAATATGCTTTTGAATCCTGATGAAGGGTTGGCCACCACAACCCTGCACATAGAATCTTCTACGCGGTCGCTCTTCCTCATAATGTCCTCCCAACATTAAGAGCCATCTGCAAATTCGCCCCCCAAACACATGCTTATTGACCAGATATTTTAGCGCTGAGTACATGTGCATCTGCTGAGGTTGGGGCTTTTGTTTATAGACCTGCATCCATGTGCATGGATCATCTTGTCCATTATACGTGTCTGTCAATCATAACTTAGGCTTCCCAAATTGTGTGCGCATCATTCTCCTACATTCACACCAATCATCAAATCTTCCTTTGTGTGTACCCCACCATCTTGCGGGTGTAGCGCGCAGTACCTAGTCCAAGGCCTAGAAGCGTTCCTTTTCTGGCAGCTCCCTTTCCAATGCATCCAAGGTATCTACCTCATTTAAACCATCATAAGTAGGTAGATCTCTTACTTCTGTTGACATGCAGCACAGTAATTGGGTCATCATATTGCAATTCAACGTAGTTACTTCGTGTAACCGATTCTGCCATCATTCTACTTCTTCATCAGAATATGAAGTGTAGGAGGTCTCGCGCTCCCATGTAATCTACCCATCCATGGTGGAATTCACCCAGTCTTGGTCTTGCATGGTTATCTTATAGATGCAGTCCAAATCATCATCATTCTCATAATCGTAGACCGGCTCCATATAGCATGATCCTTCAGCAGGGTCTAGGGGTATTATTACGTGCAATGATTTCTTCTCAAAGGTCATATTCTGCTTCTTCAGATTGATTACTCCATTCATATTAGTGGCCCAGTAATTTCCCAGGAGCACAGGGTAGGGATTGCTATCATTAGTAATCTTTATTACTTCAAAGTTTGCCAGCGCGCTCGCTCCCTCAATATCCACAGTTACTCCTTGCACCCTTGAGATGGTTGTGATGTTGGTTTATTCCAAATATACTTGCCTTCACGTAGGGTGCTTCGCTCTCTATTCTATCCTTCAGTACCTTTTTGATCTGTTACAATTGGCTTTCACACAGCTCTAACCAGGGGCTGAAGTCCTTTCACGCTGTTAGGGCAAGAAACTGTGCTATTTCCCAAACTAGGCTAAGTATCTTATTTATCTTATTGACAAATCTTAATTCTCTTCACGTAAACAAATGTTCTTACTTGTGTTCACTTAACCAATATAGTTATACATATTCGTGCATCATATAAGCATTTGAAGTGAAATTCGTACCCAATATTATAGATGCATAAACCTGGGAATAAAGTGTTATGAAACCAGCTCAAGAAAAGATAGAAAAGATAGATCAACGCCTTAGAATTCAGCCTCTTCGAGGGGG
>APFE031450310.1:0-42179 GCA_000404065.3 Pinus taeda | reverse complement strand
TACATGGGTACATCAATATAATAAGTGGGTTGTACTAATAACAATAAGGGGTTACACTAGTAGTATAGGGGCCTAACAGGCCCCTCTCCTTCAAAAAGCATTGTCCTCAATGCTTGAGTAGTTCTTGATGCTTTTGTATAAAATTCTTGTCCTCCCATGTGGAATATTCAACGGTTAAGTTTTTCCACTTGATGAGATACTCTGAAATTGATCATTTTGTAGCTGTCAAGTTCTTGTTTCTATGAGTGCTCTAGGTTCCAATATGATTTTACCTTCCTCTTCAATTTCTGGCAATATTGTTTGAATTGGGATCTTTTGCAACTTTTGAATAATTGCCATACTTCTTTGTCCTTCTTCCATTCATCCCTTGCTTCATTTATCCAATCTGGTTGGATAATAGAAATAGCACAAAACAATGCTTCCACATCCTCATCCTTGAAGAGTCTTCCCATTCGGTAAGGTCTCATAAATAGCTTTCTTGAAATGTAGTAGTAAAAATACCCAATCACCTACATCAAAACATTTTTCACTATGATGTTGATCTACCTATTGTTTCGTTTGATTTTGCACCGAAGTGGCATTATCCTTTAAAAGTTGGAGAACTTGTTGTTGGGTAGTATAGGGGCCTAACATAAAGACACAGAAATGGTAGAAACTTATCTTTATTAATACTTCCAGATGATTGCAGACTTGACTCGTCCTGCACACTCAGTTGCAGGGGTCCGCGCACTCAGCTGCAGACTATTAGGCCTCTACGCACTCAACTATAGAGCCTCTACCTATGCTACTACCCAAAACTTATACTTACACTTCAGAGCTATCTCGCATACATCTTCATTATTCGATCTATCCTTTTTTTTTTATCTTCTGATTACTTAGAGCTTCACTCTATTTATACAATTCCATGGTTCGCGGACCATGGGTAGATATTCTACAGCCACATTACATTATCAAAATAAGGGGGGATAACCCTATCACTCTATAACAACTACGTGGTCTGTGCCCACAAAATGCAGAGTCTTTACATTGGAATTACAACATTGGACCAAAATCTGGGCTCTAAGCCCCAAAACTGCCCTTGGGGGATCCTGTGCCCAACACCCTTACAAGAAGTTTAATAGAGATGAGAAGGGACATGGAGAGCAGCAGGATAGAGGCAATGGTAAAGCACCGTTGCAGTGTTGGATATGTGGCAAGGATCATCATAAGAGGGATTTTATACATTATCAGGGTGGTAGACCCGAGATCTGTAGTGCTTAGGAGGTGCATATAGTTGGCAATGTTGGTCATATAATTCCTCGGATCTATGTTGTTATGTACAACAGGTAGGTAGATCATCAAGCATCTGTCATTGAGATGGACGGTAATATTTGTGATAAATTTGATTCTATTTTGATTTATTCTGGATCAAATTTAGTTATGTTAATCCTGACCTGATGGACAAGTGTGGTTTGAGAAAATAAGTGCATGCATAATCTTGGTTGGTACAGTTGGGTACAGGTACAAAGAAGAGAGTTGACCATTGGGTAAGAGCTTGTGCATTTGAGTTAAATGGTATTACTACAACAACACATTTGAAATGTACTTCCATTGGGATCGTATAGCATGATTTTGGGTATGGATTGGCTATACCTTCATAGTAGAAAAGTGGATTTATTCGACAAGGCCATTGAGTTATTTGATGATAATGGGGAAAAGAGGATTCTGCAGAGAAAGAAGAAGCCTACATCAGTGATGATGGTTGCTACTATGTAGGCTAAGTGTAGTTGTAGAAAAGGTTGTGTGATGTTTGTAGTGCATATATCTAGTGATATGGGTAAAGACATTGAGGATGCAAAAATCTTCAAGAGGTATCTTGTATTGTAGCAGTATCAAGATGTGTTCCTGGAAGAGATTCCAGAGTTGCCTCCTCATAGGGACGTATATGTCTAAATTGAGTTGGTGCCATGGGAAACACCAACATCAAAGGCACCTTACGAGCACTCCAAAGATAGTAGACATTAAATTGTAGTTAAAGTAGATGCTCAACAAGGGATACATTATGCAAAGTGTATCGCCTTGGGGTGCACCAGTGTTGTTCATAAAGAAGAAAGATGGTACTCTCAAATTGTGCATTGATTATAGGCAGATGAAAAAGGTAATGATCAAGAACATTTACCCATTGTCGGGGATTGATGATTTGTTTGATCATTTGAAGGGACCAACACTATTCTCTAATATCAACTTGAGACCTGGATACCATCATGTGCGCATCAAGGAAGAGGATATTTACATGACTGCATTTAGGACCAAGTATGGGCATTATGAGTTTGTTGTAGTTCCGTTTGGTTTGACTAATGCCCCAACTACATTTATGTGTTTGATGAATAGTGTGTTGCGTCCTTATTTGGATAGGTTTTTTATTGTAGTCATTGATGAAATCTTGATATACTCCAAGAGTGAATAAGAGCATGTCGAGCATTTAGCATCAATTTTGAGATTGCTAAGAGAGCATTAGTTGTATGGCAAGCTTAGAAATTGCAACTTCTTTCAAACAAAGGTGTATTACTTGGGGAATGTTGTTTCTAAGGAAGGCATAACAATAAATCTAGAAAAGATAAGGGCCATCATGGAGTGGGAAGCTCCTAAGTATGTGGATGAGGCGAGATCATTCATTGGATTGGTAAGAAGTTCAAATGGATAAAATGATGTGCAACTAGTTTTGAGTAGCTGAAGCAGTTGTTGACCAACGCTCCAATCCTTAAGATTGCATATCCAAATAAATGGTTTGTAGTGTGTATAGATGCACGTAAAAGAGAACTTAGTGGAGTCCTTATGGAAGAGGGATAGGTGTTGTGCTATGAGGCTAGGAAGTTGAATGAGCACAACTAGAACTATGTGACTCATGATCTTGAGTTGGCAGCTACTATTCATGCTTTAAAGATGCGGAGGCATTATCTTCTTGGTAGGAGATTTGTATTGGTGAGTGATAATAGTGCGTTGATATACTTTTTTGACCAACCGAATCTAAATAATAGGAAAGTTAGATTGTTGGTTTCCCTTAGTGAGTTTGACTTAGATATTAGACACATTAAGGGAGAGGATAACTAGTTACAGGTCCTCTTAGTAGGAAGGTACATGTGAATAATATAGGAGCTATGAGCTCTTATGGGATAGAGTTATAGGATAGGATCCTGCAGGTAGGACAGCGGGATGACAAGTATATGGAGATTATGCACAGGTTACAATAGAGTACAGATAAAGGTACATGTGTAGGTATAGGTACAGGTACATGTATAGGTATAGGTACATGTGCACATATAGGTACAGGTACAAGTGATCAGGATGTAGACTATTGTCTCACGATAGATGGTTTGGTGAGATTCAGGGACAAGATCTATGTGCCAAATTGCAGCAAGCTCAAGAAGCTTATCTTGAGGGAGTTTCATGTGAATCCATAGATGGGTCACCCAAGATATTAGAAGACGTTGATGGCGGTGAAGAAGTTATACTATTGGCCAAATATGAATAAGGAAGCAGTAGATTTCATGGCTAGATGTTTGGATTGTTAGCAAGTAAAGGAAAAATGCAAACATCCAGGTGGTCTACTACAACCTATTACGATTCCAAAATTGAAATGGGAGGTAACTTACATGGATTTCATTATAGGTCTTCTGAGGATAGTGAGACAATATGATTCTGTTAAGGTTGTGGTTGACAGGTTCAGCAAGGTAGCTCACTTCATTCCAGTGAAGACTACATATTCAACTAGTGAGGTGGCACATGTTTTCATCGGGGAGATTGTGAGATTACATAGTGTTTCAAAGAAGATTTTGTCAAACCGGGATGAGAATTTCACTTCTAAGTTTTGGAAGGAGTTATTTGTAGGTTTGGGTACAAAGTTGGCCCTCAATACAACTTATCATCCATAGACATATGGATGGATAGAGAGGGTCAAAAGGATCTTGGAGGATATGTTGAGCATGGACATGATGCACTAGCATAGAATATGGGAGGATTATCTTCCATTGGTTGAGTTTTCATACAAAAATTGTTATCATGAGTCATTGAAGATGAGTTGTTTCGAGGCATTGTATCGGCGGAGTTGTAATACTCCCATCAGTTGGAGTGATCCAAGGAATAAGGTACTTATTGGACTGGATATGTTGGAAGACATGGAACATGAAATGTAGGTTATAAAGAAGAATCTGAAGGTAGCACAGGATAAACAGAAGAGCTATACAGACCAGCACAGGGAATTCATGGAGTTTCAGGTTGGGGAGCATGTGTATTTTCACATCAAGCCCAAGAAGAGCTCTTTGAGTATTAGATCATGTGCCAAGTTGGAACCACATTATTACGGGCCTTTTGAGATCCTTGAGAGGAATGGACCAGTGGCCTATCGACTTGCACTACCTCCAACATTGAAATTCCATGATGTTTTCCATGTTTCATTGCTTAAGAGATATATAAAGGACATTGATCATGTTATTGATTGGTTTATATTGCAGGTGGAGCAAGAAGGAGAATTCTAGCCTGAGCCTTAGTTCATATTGCACCGAATGCAACTCCTGCTTAGGAACAAAGTCATAGAGAGTGTTAAAAGTGTAGTGGAAGCACTTTGGGTCTAAAGAAGCTACATGGGAGATCACGGATTAGATGCGAGCCATGTATCCTTTTTTTTTTCTAGTGGAGATAAGGAAGTTTTGGATTGATGTTTGGTATATATTTGGCATATGTTTTGCTAATGTTTTGGTATATGTACATATGTATATGGATGTAAATACTACCATGAGATAATTTATAAAGCTCCAATAAGTGGTATGGTTGTTATCTTGTCATGTTGTCATGATGTTTTTCTTTTGAGCAGGTCATTCATTGTAAATACTACAACGAGTTGAGTTATAAATCTCCATGGGTAGTATGTTTTCTTTTCAGTGGTTTTGTTGAGGTATTGGTATGGTTTAACATCGAGTACGGTGTTCCCGAAGGGAGGCATTTGTAACAGCCCCTGGTCAAAAGTTCATGTAATAAAAGTTAATAAAGGCAAAGTAATACCACGGTTAAGAGACACTTACTCCAAGTTGAATGTTGGGAAAATATATCCTTGTGGGCATCACTGGATGTGTTTATGGCTAAGGGAAATTGGCAAAGGAAAAGGAAAAGGCATTAAAAAGGAAAAAAGGCATTTCTAGCACATTTATTTATGAAAATAAAGAAAAATAGGAGAAAGGGGATGTGAAAGGTCGCAGGGTGCATGTGAGGAGGAAATTGAAGGAAAATAATTGAAAATGAAGAAAATAGAGGCCTAATTTATAAAAAAGCTTATGAGGATCATTTGGTACCTTTTTTCAATTCAATTTTAGAGCTCTCTCATTACTCTCTCTCTCTCTCTCTCTTGGACACTTTGAGTTTTCTTGGAGCTCCACGACTATCTTTCACGGACCATGAATAGACAAGTCAACTACTTACGTGCATTAAAGATTACTCTTAGCCCAGTAATTACTTAGATCGGCTTAAGTGTTCGATAACTTTAACATATGACAATATAATCTTCACGTAAATAGTTCATATTAATTGCGTTCAAGTAACAACATAAATCGTGTAAATTTGTGCATCAATACATCGTTATTTCATAAACCCATCATTCATCACAACATAAGCGTATTCATATAAAACATAAGTAAAGAGACAAACACGGGAATTTCTGTAATAATCTTCTTTATTAATATTCGGTTCAATTTACAAACTCAAGACTTCCCTATGCACTCATATGCAAGGGTATGCACACTTAGCTCAGGACTCTACTCTAGGCCTCTGTGCACACAGCTATAGAGCCTTTCTTCCTACTCTTCTTCGCTAACTCCCTAGACTTCTCTCATAGTCCAACTTCCTTACTTGCCTTAGACATCTTAAGACACACCTATTTATACAATCCCATGGTCCATGGACCATGGGTAGATCTTCAAAAGCCGAATCAACTTACATAAAAGAGGGTAATACCATTTTGGACTCCACGCTCCAAAACCACAATTTGTAGAGAATTTACATCTTTATACAACAAAACTTGAGATTTTTCCCCAAAACTTGGGCTTTTGCCCCAAAATTCACTCTAGGGGACCCCATCCCAATAATCTCCATGTATTTGTCATCCCATTGTTCTGCCTACAAGATGATATCCTGTAACTCTCTCCAGTAAGAGCTCATAACTGCTATATGATTTACCTATACCTTCCTTCTAAGAGCATCTAAAACTTGGTTCTCCTTCCCTTTGATGTATCTGATCTCGAAGTCAAACTCCCTAAGGGTAGCTAACCATCTAGCTTTCCTAAGATTTAGTTTTGGTTGGTCAAACAAATACCTCAACCTATTGTGATCACTCATCAATGTAAACCTCCTACCAAGAAGATAGTGCCTGCACATCTTCAATGCATTTATAATCGTAGCTAGCACAAGATCATGCATGGGATAGTTTTGCTCATGTTCATTCAGTTTTTTTTACTCATAACACACTACCTGTCCTTATTGCATGAGAAATCCACCAAGTCCTCTCTTGCAAGCATCTATACACACTACAAACTCCTTGTTTGGATCTACAATATTCAGCATCGGAGCATGTGTCAACAACAGCTTAAGCTCCTTAAAACTAGCCTCACATTCCTCTATCCATTCAAACTTCTTACCTTTCCTCTACAATGATGTGATAGGATATACAATACATAAAAATTTCCTGATGAACCTCCTATAGTAACCTTCAAATCCCATAAATGATCTCACCTCATCCACATTCTTAGGAGTTTCCCACTCCATGATAGCCCTTATCTTTTCTGGATCTACTGCAATGCCTTCCTTGGAGAAAACATGTCCCAAGTAGTGTACCTCAGTCTGAAATAGGATGCACTTGCTAAGATTAGCGTATAACTGATGCTCCCTTAGCAACCTCAACACTGTTGTTAAATGGTCGGCATGCTCTTCGTCATTTTTAGAATATACCAGTATGTCATCAATGAATACAATAATAAACTTGTCTAGATAAGGACATAACACACTATTCATCACACACATAAATGTATCTAGAGCATTAGTCAAACCAAATGGAACAACAACAAACTCAAAATGTCCATACATGGTCCTAAACACAGTCTTGAAGATATCCTCTTCCTTGATGCGTACCTGATGGTATCCCAATCTCAGGTTGATCTTAGAGAACACTGTTTCCCCCTTTAGTTGATAAAAAAAAAATCATCGATTCTTGGAAAAGGGTATCTTTTCTTTCTCTTTACTTTGTCATCTGCCTGTAATAAATGCACAATCTAGGAGTACCATCTTTTTTTCTTTACAAATAACACTAGTGCACCCCAAGGTGATACACTCAACCTAATGTATCCCTTCTCAAGCATCTCCTTTAACTGCAACTTCAACTCTACCAAATCAGGTGTGCTCATTCTATAAGGTTCTTTTGAGGCTGGAGTCGCCCCTGGAACCAACTCAATAGAGAAGCCTACCTCCTTGTGAGGTGGCAATTTTGTAACGTCCTCAAGGATTACATCCTCAAACTATTGCAAAACTAGGTACCTCCACAACACATCTACATCCTCATCCTCCTTACCCTTGTCATTTTAAATTTTCACTACAAACATCACACAACCTTTTCTGCCACTACGCTTAGCCTGCATATAGGTAACCATCCTCACTGATGTAGGCTTATTCTCTCCCTACAAAGTCCTCTTTTCCCCATTATCATCCACACACTCAATGGCCTTGTCAAAGAAATCAACTTTGGTTATTTGAAGGTACAACTAATCCATACCCAAAATCATACTATATGAACCTAATGGCAGTACATTCAAATGAATTGTTGTAGGCATACCATTTAACTCAAATGCACAAGCTCTTACTCAATAGTGAACTCACTTCTTTGTACCTATAGCCAACTATACCAACCAAGATTATGCATGTACTTCTTTTCTCAAACCATGCTTATCCACCAGGTCAGGATTAATATAACTATAGTTAGATCTACGATCAATCTAAATAGAAACAACTTGATCACAAAGCTTACCATCCATCTCAATGATTGATGCTTGATGATCCACCTGCCTGTTGTCCACAGTTGCATAGATCTGAGGAATGCTATGACCAACATCACTAACTATATGTCCCTCTTTAGCACTATATATCTAGGGTCTACCACCACTCTCATACTATGGACAATCGTTCTTACGATGATCTGTACCACATATCCAACACTGCAATGGTTCTCTACCAGCGCCTCTAACTTGTTGCTCTCCATGTGCTTTCTCAGTTGTATTGAATCTCTTGTAAGGAACCATATTTTCTTTCTCACCTGCATCTTGAGGTCTTCCTCGCTTTGTTGGTCATTTTCCTTTAGCTTTCTCATTTTCTTTCAAGTCACGCTTTGACTCAACCTTTTTCTTTGATTGCTCATAACAATTCTTTAGCTTTTGGATGGTCTCCTCCAACGATCTAGGCTCATCGAACTCAGTCTGATCTTTGTATGCTATTGGAAGTCCATTGATGAATCTTTGAACCTTGGCCTTATCCTCCTTGAGGTAAGGCATGTATCTCAACAAATCTAAAAACCTTCTAGTATACTCATCATCTGCCATAGAACCCATCCACAAGTCATAAAACGCCTTAGATTTGTCATCATAGTACCTCTGAGACAAGTACTTCTTCTTGAAGAGACTTTCAAATGCATGAAAATTCAAATAATCTTCATTAATACCTTTAACATTCTTCACATCTTCCCACAAAATATCTGCTTTACCTTTGAGATTGAAAAGGGATATCCATGCTTTCATGTTTTCTGAATAATCATTCAATCTAAAAATATTCCTCATACCAAGAAACCATGCCTCTGATTCCTGCGATTTCTTCATCTATCCATCAAAGGTAGGTGGCTTTTCTTTCTTGAACTCATCCAATAGGTATATCCTATCATTCCTCTTGTAAGGGTGATAATGATGATGATCATGATGTATGTCAGAACTAGAACTAGAATAATATTTGTGTCAAGTACCTCTCCCATCCAAAGTGTCCAACAACTTGCCATATCTGATTGTGTTAGATATATCTGAGTTGTGCCTATTATAGGACTTTTGTCTATTAGGATACCTACTACCATATGCCCCATTAGTTCTATCCTCTTACCCATGGCTGATCTATAGTGGCCCCTATCGCTGCAATTCTGACAAACTCTGAAGTAGTATTGCATTCACCTCTACTTGTTTCTATTGTTACTGCATGATTTTATCATTGTCCGCTTTGAAACTCCTTATTTTTTCCCGGAATCTTCTCAATGTGTCTGCCAAATCAGAATAATTCCCCACACCATGCTACTCATCCAATGCATAGGTAGATTCTATGTAGTCTACCACCTTACTATCAATTTGATCTCTTTCCTGCAAGGCATACTATGTCAGCTAAACCAAATCACAATAAACCAGTGTACGTTAGCATAATTTGGGGGGGATACCTTGTCTGCAATATCATCAAATTTGTGTGATACATATATAACATAATCATAATAACATATAGACATCTATCGAATAAATGCATCAACACATAAATATCCTTCTAGGTAGGGTCCAGTCATCAATGCAAGGCCATATGAACAATGTATGTTATGACCTTATGCATGAAAACAAACGTTATTCCATCATACACATTGCCACAAGAAACCATCAAAATGCATAAGAAATGCCTAATCAACTACACATATGCATAACTGCATGTAGTCGAGCATAAGCAATCAATTCTTGTAACCAACCTACAAGACTGATACATGTAATCAAACAATCAAGAATGCAACCCAACATACAAGGATGTAATCAAGTTGCATATAATCAAATAACAAGCCATATACTTCTGACATTACATTATGCAAAATCACATCATGTTCCTCATGATAACCTTACTACAACCATGATCAACATGATGCAATGCAACAAGCACATGAAACACTGGGCCCTAAACTGAGACTTCTCCCTCCATTAGGTCTTGCATCCATCCATTTAACAGTTACAAGTAAATACATGAAATAAGCATAACATGAACAAGTCATTTAACCATGCTTATAACCATCATAGAGCCATGTAAATATTAGAGATAATACAACCATTAAATCCACATATAAATTAGTGCAAAAGTAAAAGAACTTAGCTTTTATTAATCATAGGAAAATTTGACTGAGTGAGGGACTTTCATGTACCACCCGACCATAGACATGGATAAACAAAATCTCTCTCTCAGCCAGTCATCCCCATGCCATATTCCAAGCATGAATGTGGGATCTCATAGAACAACCAATCCAAGAACAGCCAAGGGAATCAAAAGGTTAAACCACCTCCACCCTCACCAAATCGTGATCACACCAAAATCAGTGCTCTGATCACAACTGAATCGAAATTGGAATGCCATTTGGAATCCATCACTATCCTTGAGGAATTTCCTATGTCCTTGTCTCTTAGTCTTTACTGTAATCCAATCCTGGATCACTAGACCCTAAACTAAGATGAGTCTCTCAAGCTTTAACACAATCTAAACCCATATCAGTAGGCCCTAAACTGAGACTTCTCCCTCAGGCTTTATTGTGTATCCCACCAAAACGAGTCAATAGATTCCTAGGCCTTTGGGAATTAAAATTGAGACCACCTTCGCCCTATATTCCAAAATCCATCCAGCAAACCAAAGCCCAAAAACCAAAATAAACATCCCAACACCATGGCATCCAGAAAAAGGCAAGCTTAGGCTGAATACCACTGTCATGACCTAGCAAAACCATGCCACCAACAACAAGAGAATCATACACCAACATGCAAAGCCAAGCATGTCCAAACCAGCTAGGAAATCACACATGCAAAAGGTTACCTGCAAGTATTCCTATTGAAGATGCTTGATCCTGCTCTTATTCCTTGATCCTTTCTTTCCTTCCTTTCCCTTCACTTTATTTTCCTTCCTTGATCCAAAGTTAGAGTGCTCCAAGAAAACTCTAAGTGATGAAGAGTGAGAGAGAGAGAGAATAATGAGAGAGCTCCAAACTTGAACTTGACAAAAGCCATGAACTAATCCTAAAAATCCTTTTTATGAATGAGGCCTCTAATTTCTTCATTTTCCATTATTTTGTTTCAAATTCCTCCTCACATATTCTAAAGCACCTTTTTAATATATTCTAAAGCACCTTTTTAATGAGAACGTTACACATGCACATGCTAGTTGGAGATGTACTAAATGGTTGGGGTTTAGTGATCTTCGGGGGCCACCTTTGTCAGCTATAGATTATTTTCTTCATGCCAAATACCTTGCAAGGGAAAATTCTTTGAATCTTAGAAAGATATAAGAATGAATATAGTATATCATGGTGGTATGGATAATGAGGGTGTTGAGCATGGAATCCCCCCAAGGCATGTTTTGGGACTCAAAGCCCATGTTTTGAATGAATCTTATTGTAAAGCTCTGTGAATTACGGGCGTGGGGTGTGAAAGTATGATAGAGTCATAGGGTTGTCTACCCTAGTTTTGTAATGTAATGTCAGTTGGATAGACCTACCCATGGTCCGCGAACCATGGGATTGTATAAATAGAGCAAGGCTCTAAGTGTAAAAGAAAACTAACTAAATAGAGAAGAAGTATGAGAAGTTTAAGGGATTGAGTCGTAAGTTGAAGTGTGTCTTTGGGTCGTAGAGTAGGAGAAGGCTCTATAGCTGAGTGCGCAGAGGCCTAGTAGTCCACAACTGAGTGCACAGACCCCTGCAGCTGAGTGTGCAAGGCAAATTCGAGTCTGTAACTGAGAAAGGAATTAATAAAGAGAAGTTTTATCATAATTCAGTCTATCTATTCTTAGGTTAATACATGTTTGATATAGTTTACAAATATACTGTTTGTTTACTGTGTGCACCTGTATGAATGGTTTATGTTTTTAAGTATAACTTAAAGCATGCAAGTAGGCTAAGATAATCAACTAACATTGGAATACTAGTAAGATCTTAGGTAATAATGGAGGGCACGATGTTCAGCCCCTGGGTAGGGCTGTGCGAAAATAGTATATCAGGCTGCAAGGTATGAGAAAGTGCACGAAGAAACTTGCGCATAGGGTCATACTACGGACCAGTTGAACTCATCAGACATATCTAGGGTGCAGAAACCTGGTTCTAGCACCCTCCCATACTACTTCGGGTGAGACCTCAGTCCATGCTCCATGGACTATTGCCGAAAGGGCCAGTAGTACCAGGATTTGTTTGGCTAACTAACTCTGAACCTGGGTCAGGCCCCGATAAGCCAACAAATGGTTCTATTGCCGGGATCAAGATTTACATAGAGATTTCTGATGTCGTATCACTAGAATCCGACAGAGAAAGTAATTAAAGAGTGGTTGGACAGAAAGATTAACGAGTTCGCGGCACAGGAAAATAGGAATCTGCGATTATCAAAGGAAGAGTGGTTAAATTGCTACTTATATACAAAAATCCATGAAATTTTCTTTGCATCCTTCCCCTCTGAGTTGTACAAATGGATCATAAAGCTAGCAGATAGTCAAGCAAGGTGTAGGCTCGACAAACCTATTGTGTGGACTCCAAATACGGTGCATAGACTGGAAGCATTAAAGGATAAGATCGTACGCACTGTGGATCACTGGTTTGATCAAATTATAAGAATATTTATCACTGAGTTTGCGTTAGATACTTCAGTCAGCTATAGCGAGGTGGAATGATGCTTCCTCAAAGGACCACGAGATAAGTACATTAAATCTTTGAGCACTTGGATTAAAATGCTACTGTGTGAAAAGCAGGTTATGTAAATAAATTTATGTTTGGGGCTACATGAAGTGGGAGGATCTATAGAAATGAAGGTAGCACAAAACTAGAAACTAACCCCTTGATTTCACCTCCATGAGAAAGCGAGGAAGAGCTCGTGAAGGATTCACCAGGAAGTGCGATCAGTTTGATAAAGAAATGAATTCTGCGCATACCAACCCCACCTACACCACCACTAGTTTAACCATCTTCATCTCCGTCTCCGCCCACACCACCTCTGCCACCACCATAGTTCAATATGGCAAGCGCGATAAAGTTTCCACTGTTCAAAGGAGTAGGGAATGAAGATTCAGACCAGTTTTCGTTCATGGTAAGGGTTGTATGGGAAGCGCAGGGAGTCATGTATGACAATATAAAGAAAGAAATGCTGGTCGGCACTTTATAGGATCACACACTGACTTGGTACATTAAGCATTCCAATGACAATCCAAACGCAGAGATCGCAGAGATCCAAACTGCGCTAAACAAAGAATTTAGCAGGCCAAAATCAGAGATATAGTCGATCATTGGATTTAAGGAAATTGTGATGCTGCCAGGTGAGACCCCATGGGAGCTGAATGAGAGACTAGAGTGTACAATTTGTGAAGCCAATATGACCTTGACGGATGGGAAACACTGCACATGGTTTGTAGCATCACTAATGCTGCATCTAAGGAACGCGTTGTCACAATATAAGCTAACCACTCAGGCCGAGGCCTTGGAGATCGCAATGAGACTGCACGAGACCCCGATACAAGATCCTAACTTGGGGGTTCAATAGATCCATGCGCAGTTGAAAAACTCGTGCCTTGAGATGCAGAGTTTGAAACAACACAGGATAGCTCGCCCAAAAGCACATGAAGAGGTATGGTGCTTGAAGTGCAAAGGCCAGGGACATAACAAAGACCATTGTCTAGTCTTCACGAACTACTTGGTAGGAGGAGAACCAATGCCATTGAGACCGGAGGCACAAGCAGGACCGAGCATGGTGCCTGCATTATGGTGCACAATTTGTCAAATAGGAGGGAAGCATGCTACAGATAACTGTCATCTATTACAGAAGTATGCACAATTCCCAAAAGTTGTTCTATAATTTCTGTAGGTCAGTAGGCCACGATTAGTGCACCTGTAGAAGTTATGAACTGATGATGGGCCAGACTCCTACATATAGAGTTCAGACCGAAATATGGACCCTCGATCAAAATGCAGGGATGGCATGCATTGGATTTCAGGGGTGCGGACGAGGTCAAGGTGGAATGGGACCAAGAAGAGGTCGTAGACAACTGATATGTTACAATTGTGGAGGATTGGGGCATTATGCCCACAATTGTACAAATCTGACGAGAACATCATTCTTATATTGTACCCAGTTTGATCATGAGAAAGAGGACAGTCCCACACTGATAGTGAGGTTGCACGATAAAGGAGCACTCCAACCTTCCCCGACTCAGAACTTGCAAATGATGAGCTCTGAGCCACATGAGAAAGACCCGAATGTAAATATCATGCTCCGAAGCAGCATTACGATGGGGGATGAAAAGGGAAAGTAGCCCGAAGAGAGTGCCTAGGTTCACAAGGCTCTAGCAAAGGAACTAGAATTCGATTTAGAGTGCGCTAAGGAGACATTCATCGAGGCTAAGAAGAGCTTCGCGGATGCCTCTACTTTAGGAAGTAAAGACAAACTGGAATTGGAAATGGACCCATCAATGCTCACTACATTCTTAGAGACATGCATGAAGTTGTTGCATGCTAGCAAGGCTGTGAAAGGACTACAAGAACTCATCACTAGGTGTGCTGGGACCATGCCAGGAGAACCACGCGTAGTTTGAAATCTCAGGAAGCACACAAAGTGAACAGGAAGAGATATGAGATTGATCATGCAGATTAGGGAATATGAAATGGATCAAGTGATTTTGGATCTAGGATCAGACGTGAACGTCCTGCCAAAGTAGATGTGGGAGCAAATGGGTAGGCCTACACTGCAATGATTTCCTATTCAATTGTGAATGGCGAACCAACAAAATATCCTACCCATGGGAAGATTGCAAGGAATAATGGTAGCTATCGAATGTGCGAGCGAGCTTGTAGATTTTGAAGTGATAGAGATTGTTGATGATAGAAATCCCTATCCCATGCTACTGGGAATAAATTGGGCCACTGACATGAATGGAGTGATAAATCTAAAGAAGTGCAAGATGATTTTTGAGAAAAAGTCACTACGCATAGTGGTACATTTAGATCCTGTTGAAGGATCGCACCATACAGAGCCAGTGAACAACTACGATAGTGATGGCGATATAGACTATATCTACAAGATAACAGCATGGGAGTAGCACTGGGTGAATCCAATAGTAGATGGAAGACTCTCGTGGGAGAGCGAAAGCTCCTGCACCTCAGATTTGGACGAGGAAATAGAATGATGGTAGAACTAGTTACACAAGGTAACCACGCTTGACTGTAACATGATGACAAGGTCATTGCGCTGCATGGAAATAGAGGTAAGAGATATACCTATGTATGTCGAGTTGAGCGAGGTGGATGATTTCCTGAACAAATTTGAAAGAGAAGTACCAGAATAGCAGCATTTTGATGCTTTGAAATGGGTACTATGCGTTGTTGTACCTATGAGATAGTAGTAGGTTAGGCTACCAATGCTAGAGCATCTAAAATAATTTTTTTGGGGGATTTTTGGTTTAAGTTTATGGGAGACCAATGAATGAAGACAGATGCAAAATTGAAGTAATAAATCCTTTGGGGTATATTGATACTTCAGCAAGGGGCTGCTATAAAGCATTACATAGTGATATAAACCAAAATAGTGGTGAGTAGAAGACAACAAAAAAATGATTATCACAGTTTTCAGATTGTAAAACAGAACAATCACAAGTTGGAAAACTTCCTAAACTATGTTCCAGAGGTTCAAGGCAATATACTTAATGCTTACACAAGATGTTGATGATTTATTGATTAGAGGGGATTAGCTACACAAACAGTTGCATTAATCTAGTCTCTTAATAAATTATCACTTCATGAGCTTATAGGAATCAATTGAAACTCTAATTGTTCCTACCAAGATATCTCTGCAAGTCATAAACATATGAAGAAAGACATAATGATTGAAAAACTGGAAAAACTTACAAGATAACACAAACTGTGCAAGACCATATTTAGAATCCTTTGATTTGTATTAAGCTTCTAGAAATATTTAGTACATCAAGAGTCTGCAAAAGCTTCCTTCAAAGGTGGCTTCCAAGTTCAAAGTAGCATTAACAATCAAAAACTTTACAAGCAATGAGCTATGAATCTTCAACTCCGAACCATTTACAACTCAGTAAAGGAGTTATTTATACAACAATAAAACTACAAATATCTTAAAACTGTTTCAGATTTATTCAAGGAATGGAGAAGATCTTCTTGGCAAGAAGATAGGGGCAACTATTGAACTGCTTCTTGCTATCCCCTTTTATTCAGGTTGTGCTGGCTTTCTGTTTGATATTTTGCCCCTTTAGCTGGTGTGTCCTCTACGTTGGTAGATTTTATCATTTTGATCTTCCACCTTTCTTCTTTAAACTCTGTAATTTCTTTTGACTTGGCTAAGTGACCTTTTGACTACACATTTCAGGTTTTTATGTTGTTTTCAACAATAAATCTTCATATTGTCTTCAAACGGTTACACAGGCTTTCTGTTTATAAGCCTGAAACAACAGTCTTCTTACCTTCAAAACACAGAACTCATTAAGAAAAATATGGTGAACAGGAGGTCGTGATGGCTCTGCTAAGCTTGAAAGGTTAGAAAAAGAAGTCTAGGGCATATCGGAGGCTAAATGATGGCTTAAAAGGGCCGTAGAGGCATTATTGGGCTGTGTTATGTTTAAAACAGGCAAACATAGCAAAATGGTGAAAAAATGCATTTAATGGAGAAAAACAGTTAACCTTTTAACTATCAGGCGATGAATAGTGCGAAAGAGAGAGTACGAAGGATTAATTAAAGCGGGAATGGCTTAATCATGTTTAAAATAGTGATTAGCACTTAAATGACGGTTTTGGGTCATTTCTATGTTTAAATCAAAAATCAATTTAACACAAAAAATCATCGAAAAACAATACATGGCGGATTTGAAATTTAATGGAATTGGGCGGATAAAGATATCGTGTCCCAAGTTTAATCACATATTGCTATCAGAGTGGGTGGGGGTAGGCCCATCGCAAAGGGATGTGATGGGGGCCGGATGCGAAATGGCGTTTAACTAGAATGTATGCAACATTGGGTTTGTGGCTTATCGCGCATTGCTATCGGAGTTGGCGAGGAGTCATGGCTTTGGTTAGGACTCACAACAAGAGGCAGACATCATATGGGAATATACTGTGATATATATATATATGGTCGGGTCCAGGCTATGATATCAGAGTCGGGGATCGTAGTTTGCAATGTGGGGAGGATTTAATATATAAAGGAATTTCAACCCATCGATATGCAATGTGATGTTTATATGAAAGGTTGTGATATTTATATAATACATAGTTTTATTATAAAACTATTGCATACACATGTTTTAAAGGGTTATTCAATCTACCGATACGATGTTTGTGAAATACATAGTTTTGTTAATAAAACTATGGTATTTGCATATTTTAAAGGCCCATGGCTATGCCGATTTGCGATGCGATATGCATAGTTTCTAATGAAGCTAAAGGGTTTTCAGGTATTATATTAAAGGAACTATATAATACAGGAAAAGGGGAATTCTAAGGATTTAATACATAAATTAATGTTAATATGAAAATATGAGTGGGAGGGAAAAATTTATGTGAAAAAGGGAATTATATGGTAAGAAGGGATTTATATGGTAAGAAGGGATTTTTCATGATGTTTTACTTTTCCTAGGTAAAAAGGGTTTTTACCATAGGAAAAGGGGTTCTTATGGAATGAATGATAATGAATATATGAAGGGGAAGTTAGCAAATATATGAATGAATGAGGATGAGGGAGGTTAATAAATTGACTTGTAGTCCTTCATTTGCTTCATGTAACTGCATCATGAGCATAGAAACATGATAAATGTACATTTTGTACAATCAACCATTAAACTTTTGCGACCTTTCTCTACTTACCCTTTGCTTATCCTATCATTTTGTCTTTATTTAATGGGTGCATTAATGCTAGCAAACCCTTATCCTTTCTTCTTATTTAACAAAAATAAACTATCTAAATCTACCCTTATAACTTCCAAGGGCTTAGATTAGACTGATGAGAACCTTATTATTCTCTACCTAACTACCGATCTGCCAAGATTAAACAGTATGGACAGATCTTTATTCTCTATCTAGAACATCAAATTTAAAGCATGAAGCAGTCAAGATTAAATAGTTTGACGGTCATGGGTTGTGGCATTTAAAACAAGCTACACACAATTATTATTTTACAGAAAAAGTAGTGGCATTTGGACTTGCTCACTTTCAGAGTTTATTTGTTTTATTTCTACCTAACATTTTCTTTTTGCCTTCAGTTTTTAGGGAAACCAACTTAACATTTTCTTTGATATGGACATCATCATCAAAAAAAAAAATTAACTAACATTTTATTTACTATTGTATGTCCATATCCTAACTTAACATTTTTTGAAATATTCTATCTAATCAAAACCAAAAAATGCTACAACATTGGCTCCATCTAGGGATTGCTTTCTCCTGTAGAATGCAGAGAACCTGCAGATCCATGTGCCTTCTCCTCGGGCTACGGAGTCCTTGCTGTGAAAAATATCACACTAACATCTTGGAAAGGAAAAGAAAACCATAGTTATGTACAATGAAAACTATTTCACCTTCTTAGTACTGAATATAATGTTTGAGAAACCTTCCATTTACATGATAAGTGGAATATTGCCCCTCAAGGTTTTTTAGCGCAAAAGTGTTGTTACCCTTTACTTCAGCAATTGCTAAAGGTCCAAACCATAGATTTTTGAATTTTCCATGCTTTCCTTTCTCTTCTCTCTTGGCATCCCATCTTAGAACTAGATCACCTTCCTTAAAGTCCCTTTCCCTGGCTCTTATATCAAACAAGACTTTCATCTTATTCTGATATTTCTACGATTTGTATTGAACTTCATCTCTTTTTTCATTAAGTTCAATAATCTGATTGATTCTTCTTGAAAAATCATCAGGTTCAACTGTTGCATCCTGCAGAAATTTTAAAACAGGGAAAGCCAAATTGGTAGGGAAGATTGCATCTTTACCATAGACTAATTGAAATGGAGATTTGCCAATTGATATTTTTGGAGTAATTATGTTTGCCCATACTGCATAAATCAAATGTGAATTCCAGCTCTTCTTATGATCAGCTAGTATCTTTTTTATTATCGTTACCAAGCTTTTGTTTGATGATTCTACAAGGCCATTACCCTGAGGGTAATATGGAGTTGAATGATGTAGCAAAATCTGATATTTCTGGCAAAAGTCAATCATTTTAACACTAGAAAAATATGTTGTGTTATTAGTTATAATTTGAGTTGGGCAACCAAATCTAGACAAGATATTATCCTCAATAAACTTAATTACTACTGCATTAGTAGCATTTCTGACTGGAATTGCTTCCACCCATTTAGTAAAGTAATCTGTTGCAGTGAGGATCCATCTATGATGATTACTTGAAGTGGGGTGAATCTCTCCAATAAAATCTAATCCCCATTGAGAAAAAAGAGCTCAAACTATTGATGGAACAAGTGGAAGAGCTGCTAATTTCTGTTTTCCAGCAAACATTTGGCAAGGAACACATCCCCTTACCTTTGCTCCTACTTGTAAAAACAATGAGGGCCAATAAAATCCTCCCCTCAGAATCTTGTATGCTGTAGCTCTCCAAGCATAGTGTCCCCCACAAAATCTTGTATGAAACTGATCAATGATGCCTTCAATTTCTGATTCTGTTAAACATAATAAGATAATGTTAAGTGGATCTTTCCAGTATAAGTTTGCATTAATAATGCAGTACTTGACTGATTTCAATTTGAGGGTTTTACACTGGGTTTTGGAGAATGATGTTGGATAGTCAAAATTGATCAAGAAATTAACAATATCTTGATACCAGTTTGACAACATGTATTTTTCATCAATGTGTATTGGAATGATCTGCTCTAAAGGTGGAGGTTATTGTGGAATCTCCCCTGTAGGATGAAGGGTAGGTTCTTGTGGATTCTCCCCTTTTGCAAGGATAGAAGGTTCTTGTGTATTCTTCCCTTGTATTTCTAAAACAGAATTGATTCCAAGTACTTTGTAGTTGGATTCAGCTAGAAGCTTAGCTAATCCTTGACCTTTTACTAGCTTGGTACTCTTGATAGTTAGATCAAACTCCAGAATTTGAGTGATCCATCTACCTCTTTTCCCATTGGTGTCTGGTTGGGTTAAGACAATTTTGATAGCACAATTTGGGACATAAGCAGTAATAGGTGAGTGTATGACATACATTCTGAATGATTTCAGAGCTTCAATAAGGGCATAGACTTGCTTCTCAATGATGTCATACTTCAGCTCTGCATCTCTCATAACCTTACTGAAAAAGGCTATGGGTTGGTCATGGAAATCTTCGTTTTTCTGTAATAAAACAACAGCAAGGGTTGTTTCAGAGGCAAAAGAGAAAATACTAAATGGATTCGTATAATCGGGGCTGGCTAAGGTGGGAGCTTCAGAGATGGCTCTTTTTATTTGTTCAAATGCATGCCTAGAAGAGGGAGTCCATTTGACTTCATGGTCCTTTCAGAGCATGTCTGTTATATCCTTGACTATCTCTGCATAATTGGGAATGAATCTCCTTAGAAAATTTATCTTGCCCAGAAAAACTTGAATCTCCTTTTTGTTTCTAGGCAAGGTTAATGTTTCTATGGCAGATACTCATTTGGGATCAATTACTACACCTTCTTTTGAAATTATATGACCCAACAATTTTCCTTCTTTAACAACAAACAAAGACTTCTTTGGGTTCAGTGATATTCCAAATTTTCTACACCTATAAAAAACTTTCATCAAGTGCTTTAAATGTTTCTGATCAAACTTAGAAAAACACTTATGTCATCAAGATAAATAACCACAAATTTATTTACCTGACCCATGAAAGCAGCTTCCGTTACTCTCTGAAGCATTGCTCCAGCATTTGTTAAGCCAAATGGCATCCTTGTGTACATGAATGTACCCCAGGGTGTTGCAAAGGCTGTCTTCTCTCTGTTTGTTGTATCAACATTTACTTGATTATAACCTGAAAAACCATCAAGCATAGACAATCTTTGTGATCTTGAAACCATTTGTAGTAACTGGTCCATTTTGGGCAGAGGATAATTACCTTTTAATGATGCCTTGTTCAGATTTCTGAAATCTATGCAGAGTTTTATTTCTCCATTTTTCTTTCTTAAAAGAACCAGATTTGCAACCCAATTAGAATATCTAAGAGGAAGGACAATCTGTGCATCTAACATTTTATTAATTTCTCTTTATACAGTAGGTAGAAGAGCTGGATTTACCCTTCTAAGCTTTTGCTGATATGGTTTTGCTTTTGGCTCCAGAGGAATCTTGTGCTGTATTAAAGATGTGTCATAGGTTTTCAAATCAGCGTAAGTCCAGGCAAAGTCATCTTTATAATTTTGCAGCAACTTAAAATATTTCGTTTTGATTTTTGGGTCTAGAGATGCACACAATTTGATGTTTTTAACATCTTCAACAGTTCTAATGTTAATCTCTTCAATGTCATCTTCTGAAGAAATAGACTGCGGGTTTTGGAAAACATCATTCTGATCGAATAATTTTTCTAAAGGAATGAGTCCCTTTGGAATAAAATTATTTGACAATTGAATAATGTTGTGATTAGCAATATGGGCTTTAAAATCTGAAGTGTCATTTTCTTCTACGTTTTCACTTATTTCATCTCTGTCATCATCAATTTGCAAAAATGAAAAATCATATATTATCTATAAAAATGATTTCAGTTGTTCATTGTCTTCAAATATTTTCCAATATTTGAGGTTATCTGGGATAGAAGGCCTGTATTTGACTTGAATCTAATATAATACATCAATATGATCATGGATTTTAAAAGCACTAGCAAAGACAGCCAAGGCATCTGCATGAACATTCTGATATCTGGGAATGTAATTCAAATTAAAGGCATCAAAAATATTTTCAACTAAATCCCATACCTCATTTCGATAGGACCGAAGTCGTGGGTGTTTGGTCTAGCAAGCATTTTTTACTTGTTTAACAATAAGTTCAGAATCGGTAAAGACTTAATTTCTGAACTTTCAGGCTTTTGGCTAGTTGCAATCCTAAAAGGAAAGCTTCATATTCAGCAACATTATTGGTAACTTCAAAATCTAATTTACATGATTGTGTTATATTTTCCTTTTTAGGAGAAGTTAAAACAACACTAGCTCCTGCCCCATCTTTCTTGCAAGAGCCATCAAAGAAGAGTTTCCAAATATCAGTTTTCTTTGGTTCATTACATTCAACTACTTCTTCAATTTTGACTTGAGTTTTATGTTGGCTTGAAGTGAGCTGAAAACAACCAAAGTCTTGATCTATTGCATATATTGGATGGTTCCTTGGCTGGTCAGTCTTACAAACAGTATGTACAAATCTTACCTCTCTATATAATCTCAATTGCTCTCCTCCATAAACAGGAATAGTAGTATATGACATGTCCATCTGTAGAGTTCCCCCTAGTTTGGCACAGCATGACCTAGAAAGGAGCATTCCAAACTTGGGAGGGATATCTGTAACAACAATGTCAAGCACTACACTTTTAACTGGGATTTGGGCAAGGGTAACCACTAAATCCTTGATCAATCCTAAACAGGGCACCCTTTTAGAATCAAAGGTGTACAGGTCATGGTAGGATTTAGTGATATCTAATTTCAAAAGGTCCATGATCGATTTCGACATAAGGTTGTGTGATGCTCTTGAATCAAGCATACAATTGTATAACATGGAGTCATTTGTTTTAAGAGTTACATAGAAGGGAGACACTATCTCATATATCATGTCTGAACTAGGGCCAAAGACTACTACTTGTTTTTCATCTTGTAGACTTATGACATCACCTTTAGCATCAACCGAGGTGTTTTATATCCATTTTGTCACTTGGCTTTTGTAACCAGGGTTCTTAGAATGTTTTGACAATGGAATTAGTATCTTAACCCTCTCTAATTCCTTTTCAACATTAAATGCAGTCAAAATGTTTTTACCAGCTTAGGTAGTATCATTTGATTGTTCTAATGGCTGAATAAGAGTTGTTTGAGCTTCAACAGTCTTGTTACGTGGTTCAATCACTGGAGTTTCCTTTAGAGGTCTCCCAGGAATAGGCCTAGGTCTAAGATGATACCTTTTGTTTAATTCTACAATTAAAAATTCAGAAAAAGCATGATATTTAGATACCTGTGTAGCTTCTTGATCCTCTTGAACCTAATTCTATTTAGAGAGAGGAATGATGGCTGCTTGATTGGAAGAAGAAGAATCCATACTATTATTATCTTCAGTAATTGTCATAGTATTATCATCAGGTTGTTGGTCATCTATCAATTGAGGAGTAGGAACCTGTTGATCATTGGTAGGTCTCTGAAGAATTTGTAGTGGTTGGTTTCTCTTATAATGACCTTGGTTTTGGTTTTGAGGTCTAGTAACTGTTTGTTGTATTGTTCTAGGTTGGGTCTCAATCTTTGAAATCCTATTTGATAAGTTTCTAAGAAGAGACGTTATTTCATCTATTTTTGGGTCTTCTGACTTACTCTTAGAAGAACTAGAGGCTTCTTGAACAGATTTAAGTTTCCTTTGGGCCTTTTCTTCCTTAAGTTTCAAAGAAGTTGAGGTTTCTCTATTTGCTTCTACTTCTATAACATTTGTTTTCATATCTTCAAGAGTTCTTGAAGTTCTCTCTCATAGCATAACAAAAAAGTCATCATCGAAAGCTTTGGAAAATCTAGACTTAGCTGCTACCATAAGAGGCTTACAATCAGTAGGCATTTTGTGATAGAGTTTGTTAAGTATTTTGATAAAATCTGCAATTGGTTTGCCAAAGTTCCTTTTAAGCTCTTCAAATTCTGTGAGAAAATAAAGAGGATCTTTTTTGACACCCCACTGATTTTTGAATATGGTAGTAAGCTCTTCCCAATTTCTAATGGAAGATGCTTGTAATTGCCTAAACCAAATCCTCACATTTCCTTCTAATGACTGTACAAACAATCTCATATAAACATTCTATGCTTCTATGTTCATGTTGTCTGCAAAGTCAAGGAAAGCTTGAAGATGGTCTTCAGCTGAGGGACTAGTTTCTCCATTTTACTTGGGAAGGTATTTTAAATATCTAGCTGGGAATGCATCAAGGTTATTAGGTAAGACTAAGGCAACATATCTGGCCTATACAATTGGTCGGAAATCCATGATAGTAGGTGGTGTACGAGGTGCTTGAGGTGTATGAGGTGTTTGTGTGGATGTAGAGGATGAAGAAGAGGAATAAGATGGTGTCTTAGGAGTTGGTGAACTAGTTGGAGGTGAAGGAGGAGGAGATATTCTGAAAAAACTTAAAAGGAGTCTTAAGAACTAACTTTGGGACCTATTAAGGAATACATTGTTTTGATTCAAAGAGAGGATTGGTATACACAGAAAAGGTCTCTTCAGGTTGTTTAGAAGATGAAGCTTCAGGTTGATCAAAAATAGAAGGGAATGGATAGGTGGTAGGGGATATGAAATCTATGGGTTTATATTTAGGTAGATTAACACCCAAATTAGATTTAGTGATAGGTGATCCTAGTGGTAGTGTGGGTCTTGGATGAGATTCTAATGAATGAATAAGGTATGCTGACTTGAAATCAACTCCTTTATTTAGAAGTTCAACAACCCTCGGTGATAAATGGGAATAATCAGGATCAGACGGGATATTACTATAGGGGTCAAATGATTTTAATTCTTCATATTGTAGGACTGAAGAGGAAGAAGAAGATGATCGGTGGTGTCCCCTTTTAGATCTGGCTTTTCTCATAATCTTCTCAGGATATGACAAAGAACTAACTATGTCACCTTATGAACAAGATCTGGCATGTTTATAAGGTGCCAACTTGGGAGTGTGGAGTCGCCAAGGTGAATGATTTTAACCTTTATAAACCTTTAATCACCTTTAAAGGAAAAGAGTGAATGAATATTGTTGTCCCAAGGGAAATTTGAATGAAATTCGAATCCCCGGCAATAGCGCTAGTCTGATGTTGTACCTCTGAGATAGTAGTAGGTTAGGCTACCAATGCCAGAGCATCTAAAATAATTGTTTTGGGTGGTTTTTGGTTTAAGTTTATGGAAGAAAAATGAATGAAGATAGATGTAGAATTGAAGTAATAAATCCTTTGGGGTATATTAATACTTTAGCAAGGGGCTGCTATAAAGCATTACACAGTGATATAGATCAAAATAGTGGTGAGTAGAAGACAACAAAAAAAATGGTTATCACAGTTTCTAGACTGTAAAACAGAACAATCACAGGTTGGAAAACCTCCTAAACTATGTTCTAGAGGTTCAAGGCAGTATACTTAATGCTTACATAAGATGTTGATGATTTATTAATTAGAGGGGATTAGCTACACAAACAGTTGCATTAATCCAGTCTCTTAATAGAAGATCACTTCAGGAGCTTATAGGAATCAATTGAAACTCTAATTGTTCCTACCTAGATATCTCTACAAGTCTTAAGCATATGAAGAAAGACATAATGATTGAAAAACTGGAAAAACTTATAGTATAACACAAACTGTGCAAGACCATATTCAGAATCCTTTGCTTTGTATTAAGGTTACAGAAATATTTAGTACATCAAGAGTCTACAAAAACTTCCTTCAAAGGTGGCTTCCAAGTTCAAAGTAGCATTAATAGTCAAAAAATTTACAAGACATGAGCTATGAATCTTCAACTCTAAACCATTTACAACTCAGAAAAGGATTTATTTATACAACAATAAAACGACAAATATCTTAAAATTGTTTAAGATTTATTCAAGGAATGGAGAAGATCTTCTTGGCAAGAAGATAGGGGTAGATATTGAGCTACTACTTGCTATCCCCATTTATTTAGATTGTGTTGGCTTTCTGTTTGATATTTTTCCCCTTTAGCTGGTGTGTCCTCTACGTTGGCAGATTTCTTCATTTTTGATCCCACCTATCTTCTTTAAACTCTGTAATTTCTTTTGACTTGGTTGAGTGACCTTTTGACTACACACTTCAAGTTTTACTGTTGTTTTCAATAGTAAATCTTCATATTGTCTTCAAATTGTTACGCAAGCTTTTTGTTTATAAGCCTGAAACAACAGTCTTCTTACTTGTAAAACATAGAACTCATTAAGAAAAATATGGCAAAGAGGAGGTCGTGATGGCTCTACTGAGCTTGAAAGGTTATCAGAAGAAGTTTGGGGCATATCGAAGGCTAAATGATGGCTTAAATGGGCCGCAAAGGCATTATTGGGCTGCGCTGTGTTTAAAATAGGAAAACAGAGCAAAATAGCAAAAGAATGCGTTTAATGGAGAAAAACAATTAACCTTTTAACTATCGGGTGATGAATAGTGAAAAAGAGAGAGTACAGAGGATTAATTAAGGTGCGAATGGCTTAATCATGTTTAAAACAATGATTAGCACTTAAATGACGGTTTTGGATCATTTCTATGTTTAAATCGAAAATCGATTTAACATAGAAAATCATCGAAAAACAATACATGGTGGATTTGAAATTTAATGGAATCAGGTGGATAAGATATCGGGTCCCAAGTTTAATCGTATATCGCTATCGGAGTGGGTGGGGGTAGGTCCATCGCAAAGGGATGCGATGGGGGCCCAATGTGAAATGACGTTTAATTGCAACGTGTGCAGCATCAAGTTCGTGGCTTATCGCTCATCGGTATCAGAGTTGGCGGGGAGTCATGGCTTTGGTCCGTAGGTCCATCGCAAAGGGATGCGATGGGGGCCCAATGTGAAATGGCGTTTAATTGCAACATGTGCAGCATCAAGTTCGTGGCTTATCGCTCATCGGTATCAGAGTTGGCAGGGAGTCATGGCTTTGGTCCAGACTCGTGATGAGAGGCAGACGCGATATGGGAATACACTGTGATATATATATATATTATATATTATTTATATATACTTATATTATATTTTTGTATATTGTGTGTGTGTGTGTATGTGTGTGGTAGGTCCGAGCTATGATATATAGTCGGGATCAGAGTTGAAATGCGGAGGTTAATATATAAAGGACTTCAACCACTGATATGCGATGTGATGTTTACATAAAAGGTTGCGATATTTATATAATACATAGTTTTATTATAAAACTATTGTATATCCATGTTTTGAAGGGTTCTTCAATCCACCGATGTGATGTTTGTGAAATACATAGTTTTATTAATAAAACTATGGTATTTGCATATTTTAAAGGCCCGTGGGTCCACCGATTTGTGATGCGATATGCATAGTTTCTAATGAAACTAAAGGGTTTTCGGTTATTATATTAAAGGAACTATATAATACGGGAAAAGGGGACTTCTAAGGATTTAATACATAAATTAATGTTAATATGAGAATATGAGTGGGAGGGAAAATTTTATGTGAAAAAGGGAATTATATGGTAAGAAGGGATTTATATGGTAAGAAGGGATTTTTCATGATGTTTTACTTTTCCTAGGTAAAAAGGGTTTTTACCATAGGAAAAGGGGTTCTTATTGAATGAATGATAATGAATATATGAAGGGGAAGTTAGCAAATATATGAATAAATGAGGATGAGGGAGGTTAATAAATTGACTTGTAGTCCTTCATTTGCTTCGTGTAACTGCCTCATGAGCATAGAGACATGATAAATGTAAATTTTGTACAATCAACCATTAAAGTTATGCGACCTTTCTCTACTTGCCCTTTGCTTATCCTATCATTTTTTCTTCATTTAATGGGTGCATTTAAGCTATCAAATTCTTATCCTTTCTTCTTATTTAACAAAAATTAACTATCTAAATCTACCCTTATAACTTCCAAGGGCTCAGATTAAACTGATGAGCACCTTATTATTCTCTACCTAACTACTGATCCGCCAAGATTAAACAGTCTGGATAGATCTTTATTCTCTATCCAGAACATCAAATTTAAAGCATGAAGTAGTCAAGCTTAAATAGTTTTACTGTCATGGGTTGTGGGATTTAAAACACGCTGCACACAACTATTCTTTTGCAAAAAAAGTAGTGGCATTTGGACTTGCTCACTTTCAGAGTTTATTTGTTTTATTTCTACCTAGCATTTTCTTTTTGCCTTCATCTTTTAGAGAAACTAACTTAGCATTTTCTTTGATATGGACATCATCATCAATTTTTTTTTTAAACTAACATTTTATTTACTATTGTATGTCCATATCCTAACTTAACATTTTTTTAAATATTCTATCTAATCAAAACCTAAAAATGCTACAACATGCACTACGCCCGCAAGATGGTGGGGTATGCATCAAAGAAGTTTTGAGGACTGGAGTGAATGCAGAATGATGATGCACATGTGATTTGGGATGCCTCAGATGCAGCTAATAGACAAGTATGACGGACGAGATGATACACGTTCACACCTCGCGAAATGGACCAAGGTCTACGAGGAAGAGCCTCAACCTGAGTGAGTGCACCTATTCCATCATACCCTTGATATCAGACCCATGAATTGGTATACTCAGATGGAGCTTCACCATGACACAACCAAATGGGATATCTTGTGCGAAGGATTCCTATTAACCTTCACGTTTGAAGATCGTTGGTGGGATACTATTGATGATGCACTACAAGCAGTAAAAGTAACTATCTTTAGAATACCCCAGGATCCAATGGAAGCGCTTTAGCCAAAATGGGAGACCCAGCTGAGCTGCGCACTCCAGTGTTACAATGTAAACATTGAGGAGGATGATGAAGATCCATGAAAAATTAACATTCCAGAAACTAAAGGCTATTGCATGGTTCGAGGACCATTGATTAAAGATCCTAACATCACTGCGCCAGTAAAATTGAAGCAAGTAAACATTGGGATGGAGGCTGAACCAAAGTATTCAACGCTCAATGACTGTTGGGATGATGCCACGGTGGATAAGGTCTCTGAGTTACTCCACGAGTACCAAGACTTATTCTCGACCAAGATTACAAACTTAAATGGGATCGTTGGCAATTTAGGGATGAGGAAGATCACCCTAAAACTGAACACAAAGCCAGTTAAGCAGAGGCCTTACTGCTTGAATTCGAAGTACAAGGAAAAGGTCCATGTAGAACTAGACAAAATGCTCACAGCTGAAATTATTGAGCTGGTGGAAGAATCCGACTAGGTAAGCCCTATGGTAGTGCAGGATGAAAAGAAGAAGGAGCGAAATAAGAATATATGTGGACCTCAGGAAGTTGAATGATGCCTCCGTACACGAACCATTCCCAACCCCATTCACAAATGAAGTATTAGAAAATATCGGCAGGCAAGAAGCATATTCTTTCACCGATGGGTGCTCAGGGTACAACCAGATCAAAATCACACCGGAAGATAGGAGCAAGACCACCTTCACCACTAAATGGGGCTGCTTTCAATACACCGTCATATCATTTGGGTTAAAAAATGCACCAGCCATATTTTCGTGCATAGTTGTTGCTGCCTTCAAAGAATATATCCAAAAATTCTTGGAGGTCTATCTGGATGATTGGACTATCTTTGGATTGGTTAAGCACCACATAGCAAGCTTACACTTGATGCTGGAAACTTACCGATGACAGAATATTGCGCTAAACCTTAAGAAGTGTATGTTCCTCGTTCCCTTTGGGAACCTACTGGGACATGTGGTCTGTAAACAGGGACTAATAGTAGACCTCGCGAAGATGGTAGTAATTATGAATTTGGAAGCGCCATGAAGTGTTGAACAGTTGCGTGCTACATTGGGACACACAGGGTACTATAGGAAGTTCATCAAAAGTTATGCCCAGATCACCGCACTGATGGAGAAACTATTGAAAAAGGATGTCACATTCTGCTGGAATGATGATTACATGGAGAGCCTGGATGTCCTAAAGGGGAAACTAGCCTCTGCTCCAATCCTGGTCTTCCCAAAATGGGATGTGGAGTTTCATGTCCATGTTTATGCATCATGTATAGCGCTAGGTGCGGTGCTCACACAAGAGAGTAGAGAGGGCTTGGATCACCCTATCATGTTTGCAAGTCATAGATTGTCCAAAGCCGAAAAGAACTATTCCACAACTGAGCATTAGGGATTGGCTATGGTGTACATGCTCCAAAACTACTGGCACTATTTGCTAGGAGGACATTTCAAGATGTATATAGACCATTCCGTGCTAAAGTACTTGGTTAATAAGCCTGTGTTGGGGGGCACATATGTAGGTGGCTCTTATTGTTCCAAGAATATGACTTTGAGATCGTGGTAAAACTTGGATGTCTGAACATAGAACCGGATCAGTTGTTGCATATTGAGACAGGTAAGGAACCTACTAGCTTGGAGGAAGGATTACCTGACACACAGCTCTTTGCTATGCATGTCACTAACAGACACTTCGAAGATATAATCCAATTTCTAACAATAGGGACTGCACCAAAGGAATACTCCATCCAATAGAAGAATGAATTGGTGGTGTGCACGGTGGATTTTTCTGTCATCGTAGGGCACCTATACAAAATGGGAAATGATGAGATATTGCGAAGGTGCATACCTAAATTTGAATGAGGTCAGATCCTCATGGAAGCACATGGAGGCGCTGTAGGAGGACACTATGCAGGACAAGCGGCCACACAAAAGTTTCTCCGCGCATGGTTGTGGTGGCCAACCCTTCATCAGGATTCAAAAGCACACTGTAAGGCTTGCGATATATGTTAAAGGACTGGTACACCATTGCGGAGGGATGAGATGCCATTGAATCCACAAATGACGTTGCAACCCTTCGAAGAGTGGGCAATCGACTTTATAGGACCGATAAAATCTTAGGGAAAAACATGCATGTGAGACATCAACACTGCGACAGAGTACCTGACTCACTGGGCGGAAGCACAACTACTTAAAGACTGCACGACCGCCACAGTTACAAAGTTTTTATTTGAACACGTAATGACTCAATTTGGCTATCCAAAAATCTTAATGAGTCATCATGATACACATTTCCTAAACGAAACCATCAGCGCACTCACAGAAGAGTTCCAGGTGTATCATCAGAAAAGCACACTGTATCTCCCACAAGCCAATGGGACAGTAGAAGCATTCAACAAAATATTGGAGACTATGCTAACTAAAGTATTCAATGCATAGCAAAGCGAATGGGACCTGCATGTACCTATAGTACTATGGGCTTGTAGGACAATGTGCAAGAAACTGACGGGACAAACACCTTTCCGGTTAGTTTATGGCATGGAAGCTGTCATGCGAATGGAGTATATTATACCTAGTCTACGCATAGTAGCACACACAGGTATGATGAACTGTGAAGCTCTGGAAGAAAGGCTCGCGCAATTGGAAGAACTTGAGGAGGAATGGTTCCTAGCTAGTTTTCATCAACAGGTACAAAAGCAATGTGAAAAGGCCTAGCATGATCACCATATTAAGTTATGCACCTTCAAGGTAAATGACTTAGTACTGCTATATGATAGTAAGTTTAAAAAATTCCTGGGAAAATTCAGAATTCATTAGTTGGGACTATACATGGTTAAGGAGGTCACAGAAGGAGGTGCAGTACTACTAGTCAAATTAACTGGAGAGCCTTTCCCAGGAAAGGTGAATGGCAGTCACTTGAAGCCCTACATAGGTGGCTCGGCTATCTGACTAGCTGGCAAAAGCACAGTCTTCACGCTCCAAGGTTCCAGACAAAGGCGTGGGACTATAAACAAATGCAAGGGATACCATCACAAATGTAGAGAAGCAATTCAGACACAAAGGTCTCGGAACAGGATATGCAACAGATCTAGTAAGTAGCAGCTCAGTGTGCTGCTGACCTCCATGAAGTTCGAGAACAGTTGGAGGGACTCCACGCAAAGATCGTCGTGCCAATAGGGTGACTCGAGGGCGAGTCACAATGTTTGTGCTGGGGGCCTATTGGGTATGGAATCCCCCCAAGGCATGTTTTGGTGCTCAAAGCCCAAGTTTTGATTAAATCTTGTTGTAAAGCTCCACGAATTATGGGCGCGGGGTGCGAAAGTATGATAGAGTCACAGGGTTGTCCACCCTAGTTTTGTAATGTAACGTCGGCTGGATAGACGTACCCATGGTCCATGAACCATGGGATTGTATAAATAGAGCGAGGCTCTAAGTTTAAAAGAAAACTAACTAAATAGATAAGATGTATGAGAAGACTAAGGGATTGAGTCATAAGTTGAAGTGTGTCTTTGGGTCATAGAGTAGGAGAAGGCTCTATAGATGAGTGCGCAGAGGACTAGTAGTCCGCAGTTGAGTGTGTGGACCCCTGCAGCTAAGTGTGCAGGGCGAAGTCGAGTCTGTAACTAAGGAAGGAATTAATAAAGAGAAGTTTTATCATAATTTGGTGTATCTATTCTTAGATTAATGCATGTTTAATACAGTTTACAAATATATTGTTTATTTACCGCGCACACCTGTATGAATGGTTTATGTTGTTAATTATAACTTAAAGCATGCAAGTAGGCTAAGATAATCAATTAACATTGGAATACTAGTAAGGTCTTGGGTAATAACACAGAGTGCGACGTTCAACCCCCAGGTATGGCTGCGCGAAAATAGTATATCAGGCTGCGAGGTACGGGAAAGTGCGCAAAGCAACTTACGCATAAGGTCACACCGCAGACCAGTTGAACTCATCAAACATCTCTAGGGTACAGAAACCTCGTTCTAGCACCCTCCCGTACTACTTCAGGTGATACCTCAGTCTGCGCTTCGCGGACTATTGCTAAAAGGGCTAGTAGTACTAGGATTTGTTTGGCTAACTAACTATGAACCTGGGTCAGGCCCCAATAAGCC
This sequence comes from Pinus taeda, assembly GCA_000404065.3. Classification (NCBI taxonomy): domain Eukaryota; kingdom Viridiplantae; phylum Streptophyta; class Pinopsida; order Pinales; family Pinaceae; genus Pinus; species Pinus taeda. The sequence goes on along the minus strand of APFE031450310.1, from coordinate 9,397 downwards.
AACAAAAGGGAAATCGATTACAGTTGTAGTTGGTGCACATTGTTATAGGCCATTTTCTTGCATTTGGTAAATATGACTACAAACAGGATCAATTCAAATCCTTCAACATATTGTCATCATCCCTACACAAAGCCCTAAGTGTGAACCTACTGAATCCTTGACTTTTTGCTCTTGGCTGCTGAGTTTCCATGCTTTTAATTTCTAGCCCACCCTAGCCCTTTAGGGACCAGCATTGACCACTAGGTTGACCCTCTATGTACCTGTCGTGATTACCAACAAGTTTCTTAGTCTTGGGAGTATGTTGATTCTAGAAATTTGAGAAAAATAAAAAGAATCATGAAGCTTCATCTTCCAAAAGCTTCTTGAGGTTGTTTCAACCATTTACCTTGGATAAGAGTCTCGAATCCTATCCTATCCTACCTTGAAGTTTTCACCTCTTATCCCTTGAGCTCATCCTTCCATATCAAGTGGATATCAAACCTATATTGGTAAATGGATAAGAATTTATGAACTACCTCCCTCATCAATGTATTTACAACAATCCATGGGCAAGGGGATTGCTTTTGGATATTGATTCTACCCTCATGATGTTTATTTGAGAGTTGTTATTCCATGAATTAAGATGACATAAAGGCATACTTTGTGGAAACTAAATGACAAGTCAACTTGGGGAGCTCTTCTTCAAGATCAACTCCTATTTTTGGTTGTAACTCTTTCCATTTCTAATAATATAAGGAGTAGATTGTTTTCCTATATGTGATGTTATGATTTCATGTATTTCAATACCATGTTGATCTATTGAATGAAGTGATTGGATTATGCTACATAGATTTGATATATCTTTGGCTTGTGCAGGTTCAAATTATAGCAATCGAAGCTAGGATTGAAACATACAAGTTGAGGAAGGAGTGAATCTTGTGGCAGATCCCAGGTAAACTTCATTCAACCACTCAATTACTTTAAGGAAGACATTGTTCCCTTTGTTTTTTTTTTCTAGGTCACTCCACCAGGCATAGGGAAGACACTTTTGTCATCAACCGTAGACTGTGTAAAGCAAATTTGTGACCATACTGGGGATCAATTCAATCCGTTAGTGGGTTTTTCTTGCCCTTAGTGTTTATTTTCAGGGAAAATTTTAAGAACCCCCCCAAATTTATAAGTGTAATAAATGGGCGAATCTCCATGGTATATAGGAAAAATGGAAGGCAATTTTATCAATAATATAATATGTATATATAATTTTTTGGTGAATCTCTCACCAGGCACGGCGAATATTTTACTCAATTATAAAATCTTGTAAGATCTCGGTATTACCATGGGTTATCATAAACCTGGAGCTTAAAAATTACTATTAGTAATTTATAAAAATTAATAAAATTAATAGTTGATTTTTATTTTAACCAAGCTAAAATGTTTGACATACATTAAATTAGAACATCCATTTTTACTCTTGATCTAGCCCTGAGAGGGATCAAATATTTTTTCACTCTATGCTAGTTTGCATATCACGATATTTGATACCTCTCGGGGGTTAGTAGATCTAGAGTAAAGATGGATCTATGCTAGTTTAAATCCCCCATTTAAATAGGCTACATTCTAGGTGAATACCATGGGTCAATACCATGTGCCATTTTGGTGAATACCATTGGTCAATACCATGTGCCATATTTTTATTAATTCTAATATTACAGTTAATAATGGTTTTTTTGCATGGTATTAATAACAATCTAGTCCATGGTATTTGTCCCATAGTATTTTGCCCATAGGTTGTACCTAAATATAACACATTTTTGAGTGTTCGTAAATATAACGTGACTTATGGAGTAAATATAAAAAAAAATATTTTATTTGTTTACTATACCTCTCATTTATTTGTATTTTTATTAATTTACCATACCTCTTACAAATATGGTATTTGGCCCATAGGATTAACTTAAATAAAACCTCTTTCTTGAGCCTACATAAATAGAACAAGGGTTATGGACTAAGGTTTTATTTATTTACCATAAGTCTAGTTTATTTATATTTTTATTGATTTACCATACCTTTTGAGTAAGTATAAAAGGACGTTTTATTTATTTACCATATCTCCACTTTACTTATATTTTTATTTGTTTACACCCTTGCATGTATATAAGGTCACTTATGGAGTAAATATAAAAATTTTTTTATTTATTTACCATACTTTTCATTTATTTATATTTTTATTAATTCACCATACCTTTTTTATAAATATGGTATTTGGCCCATAGGATTCACTTAAATAAAACCTATTCTTGAAAATGGGCGAATGGATTCACTTAAATAAAACCTATTCATGAAAATGGGCGAATGGAAGGTTCTAACTCCTAATTTCAAGGGCTAAATTTACCTTTTTTACCCTCTCCCTTAATAAAAGGTGGGCTATTTGAGGTGATTTGTAAAAATGTACTATGATACAAATATTCGCCCACTAAAAATTTAAAACCCCTTAATTTCGCCAAAGGGCGAATATTCGCCCATAAAATTTTCTATGTTCCACAGGTTCTTTTGAAGCTAGGCAGACAAAGAAGAAGCGGTGAAGCTCTATCAAGAAGGACAACAAATCAGGCGCAAGACTCAGGTTGGTCCTCTTGGTTCTCCCCTCGTCTATTTTCATAAAAGGAAACAATAGTAGACTTTGATTGTTTGTTTCTAAGATAGCCACCCATCTTAGTGGGAATAGCAGCATCCGAGTGGACACTATTCCCAGATAACACTAGGGCATCTATTTTAAGGTCAGAGGGTGAGGCTTCGTCTTTCAATGATCCTCTCCTTTCATTCCTAACCCTAGCTCTTTTTGCTAACAAATTAGCTTCTACACTAACTGATACACTCTGCATGTCTTCTAAGGTTGGAGGATTTCTCTCTCTTAGTTGAAATGCCATGTCAGTATCAAACCCATTAGGAAACTTTATCAGAGCTAAACCAGGTGGGGGTCTGAGATTGACTAGCATTGCATTGTATATATTGTTAAATCTGGTACAGTAATCCTAGACTATTTCATTTGGTCCTCTCCTGATGTTTTCATATTCTAAAAGGATCTGCAGAGGGTTATTTTTCTTTTCCCATATATTTAAAAATTTGCTGATAAAATATTTCTAAAGTTTCTATGCTATTAGCAAGTAAATATATAAACCATGTTTTGACATCACCAGCTAGAGTCTGAGCAAAAAGTATCATTTGGACATCTTCGACATCAATTTCATGTAATTCAAAGAAATTTGTTATTGTGTTTGTATGTTGTTGTGCTATGTAAGTTCCTATGCCATCGAATTGGACAATTTTGTTTTGGTAATCTTTTGGCATGGCACCATGTGGAGCAGGTAACATAAGAGGAGCATAGCTATTTTCCATTGCTCTAAGCTGGGTAGGACTAAGAAGTAGGGTTGGGGTACCAAGAGGTGATACAGTGACAATTTGTCGCATAGCGGGGTGAACAGTGACTGTTTTGGCAAGTAGTAGGATGGTGGTAAGTCATTTACTTCACATAGCCTTTGCGCATTTGGAGGTATTGGGGGAAGGCCACCTAATTCCATTCATCGAGTGCCACCTTGCCTCGGGGGCCCATCAGAAAAACAACCCATTTCGGGCAGGTATCATTCAGATTTCGGGCCCTTCCGAAATCAACATGGGCCATCGGATTGGGAGGGGAGAGATCGTGCGATGGTCGGGCATGGGAGTTGCACAAAAGGTAATGGAGGGGCCCAACGGGCATTTAAGCGTGGTGGTTTTAGCTTAATGAGAGATTAAGGTGAGGATTAAATTATCGAGTGAGATATGATTGGTGGTGGAGAACTGGGAGTAATGGGTGACTGATGTGTAATGATAGGTTGGTGGGGAAGTGAAGGTATAAATGGAGGTGAGGAATGAACTTCAGAAGTGGAAGGGAATAATGGTGAACTTAAGGGAGTTGAAACTATTTCAAAAAGCTCATGGATCTTAGAAGTGGTAAGGGATGACTAAGGGGAATTTAGAATGTACTAATCAATTGACAAGTTTGCCTTTTGGACTTCAAGATCTACAATAAACTCTAGGTCTATAACTATGTCATCAAGTGCACTTTGAGACCTAGTTCTAAATAGGGAAAGGTCAAATGACTCATCAAAAGGGAGGTCTTCTAAAAAAAACCACTCATCATGGCATGAATTTGATTTGATTGAAGGTGTAGGACTGACTGAACTTTCTTGCCTTTTGGATATTCTTGAAATTAGGTTGGGATTATCAAATACTAGGGCAGGGTTTGGATCAGGATTGGCCCTACTATAATGAGTTCTCCTTGAAGCCAAAGTTTCAAACTTTCCTAGTTACTTTCTTTTTATGAAATTTTTGTAAATAACTTCTAGTAAACCCTTCAAGAGGCTTGAAATAAAGATTTGAAATTTCTCAAAGGTTTATTAAGACTGAGGATTTGAGCCCCCAGTATGGTTGCCACTATGTGGGGGAGGGTCTTTTGGGATATGCTTTTCCTCCCTGATGATGGTTTGGAACATCTCAGCAAGCTTTGTAGTGGTAAGCTTGGGGAAACTGTCTAGTAGGTCTCCAATTGAAATAGGGGTTAAGTTCAACCCTGGTTGTAGTTGCAGCATTTCATTGATTGACTCGACAGTGATGGTGAAAAGTATGGTTTGGTCAAGGGACATCGCTGCTCTTTGACTGGGAATATAGTTCGCATGACAATAATGGACAATTTTTGGAAAGATGTGCACCTCAGGGAATTGATACTTAGGCAAATTAGATTCCCAAGGACCTATTTTATCAGCATGGTTTAGATATTGGTCTCTGTATCAGTAGTATAGTTTTATAGGGGATTCAAGGAGAGAGGTGTCCTTGATTTGGAAATCTTTATCAGTAAGGGGAAGGTGGCCCAGGTCCAAGTGAGGAGAGGTAATTGGTATAATATCCATGGAAATTGGGGCAACCATTCTTAGCTCTTATGGATTTAAGAATAGGGATGGAAAAAGTTTTAGTCTTTGAGGTAATGGTGGTTCAATTTCCGGTGGGTTCTATGTTACTAAAGTTCACTTTAATTTCAATTAAGAAAACTTAGTGACTGGTTCGGAAATTAACAGGGATTTCAATGGATTCTAGCTTAAATACCTGGAATTGAAGAAAACTAGGTATAAACCAGGTAAGTGGTGATTTTGAACGGTTGAAAAGGTTTTAGTCAGGCTTGAAGGCAATCTGGGAGCTTTTGGCATCTTCTGAGTGCAAGTGTACGTGGGTTGATGGCTTTCAACGTTCATAGGCACGTGCATGGAAAATTACAGTTAAAAATGATAAAACAATGATTTGGAGATTTTTTGGATTTATGCGCGAAAAGTCAATTTGGGTTTTTATAAGAAGGGGTATTCATAAGGGTGATTGCTTTTCCTTAGGAAAAATATAGTTTTGACCTTAGGAAAAGGGATTTATTAGGAATAATATATGAACTGAGGGGGTAATGAATTCTTATGGGAGATTTAGTACTTATTTCCTATAATTCATTGAGCTGAGGGTCCGGTCCCTCCAAAAGTTAGAGAAATTCTCTGACCCTCTTTGACTTAGGGTTTTTAAGTACCTTGATTTTGATTTTGGGAAACTAATTAAGTAAAAGGTGAGAATGAATGAAGGGAGTTAATTAATAATGATTTGGTTTCTATTGGCCCACTTTGTTTTATGATGTAAAGAAATTTGTAACCTCGTGTCATAAATGCCAAATTTTTTAAGGAAAGAAAAAGCTTGTACCCCTCCCCCTGAAACCAATATCTGCTGAAGCACCTTTTCAACAATGGGGTCTTGACTTCATTGGTGAAACCCACCCACCTTCCTTTGCACAACACAGATGGATCCTCACTACTACATATTATTTACCAAATGGATAGAAGCCATACCATCAAGGCAAGCCACTAACACTGTTATAATAACCTTCCTTGAATCCAACATCCTATCTAGATTTGGGTGCCCAACCAAGATCATCGCTGATAATGCAGCAGCCTTCAAGTCTAAGTGGATGATTGATTTTTGTAATAAGTACCATATAACTTTGGGCCATTCCACGGCTTATTACCCTCAAGGAAATGGACTAGCAGAGTCCTCAAACAAGAGTTTAGTGAATATCATCAAAAAATTATTAGAAGACAATAAGAAAACATGGAATAAGAAGCTAGTGAATGCCTTATGGGCAGATAGGCGAACCACAAAGAATTCCATTGGTACTAGTCCTTATCAATTAGTTTTTGGAATGGAAGCTATTTTCCCATCATTCTTGGGAACACCAGTGAAGCTGCTCCAAGAGTTGCAGGTTGAACCAAATGACATCCAAAGAAGAATCAACCAAACAATTCATTTACAGCAGACCAAGGAAGAAGTGTACATCGAATCTCAAGTTGTGCAGGAAAGGATCAAGAAGGATTTTGATAAAAGGACTAAGGTAGAAGATTTTTACCTAGGGGACAAAGTTTTGAAATGGGACTCAAGAAGATAGGATAAAGGTAAACATGGGAAATTTGATTTCCTATGGAAAGGTCCATATGTCATCTATGCATTCAAAGGTAATAATTCTTTCTTTCAGAGAAATGGATGGCATAGAAGCAGAAGGAGGACCAGTTAATGGTCGAATGCTTAAACACTACATTGAACCTAGTTACTGATTTCACTAATCATTTGTACATATTTTGTTTTTCGAAAGTCTAGAGTTGATTGGATAGTGATTCTTTGGAGTTGAAGCCCAAAGAGAAGGCCCTAAGCTTCAAAGGCTTTACTGTCATAAATAGAAATAATGAAGAAAAGTGAAAATGGAAAAGTTGCAGAGTGACATCACAGTGATTCAGAAGGCCATTGATCTACAAGTTCTTAACATTTCACCAAGAAATTCCATCCCCAAGTGGAGCCACTGTTAGGTTCCTATACCAATAGGAGTCATAAGTTTTGAATGGCTGAGATTAAACCTATAATATGTACATACCTTTTCTTTTTGCAAATGTTCTCCATATTCAAAAGATTAAAAAATGTAAAGAGGGTATGTCCTAAAATAAAAATCAAAGGAAAAAAGAATAAAAAGGTCAAAAAAGATGAAAAATATGAACCCCAAGAAAAAAAAATACCATGAAAGTGTGCAAGTCAAAATGCCACTACTATTTACTTTTTGTGCAAAATAAATGATTGTGTGCAGCTTGTAATCTTTGCCACAATCCATGATAGTCAAAATGTTTAAACTTGGTTATTTCATGTTTCAATTTCATGTTCATAGATAGAGATTAAAATATGACCAAACTATTTAATCTTGGCAGATAAGTAGATTAGGTAGAGTAAATAAAAGGAGCTCAACTGTTTAATTTGAGCCCTTGGATGTAATAAGGTTAGATTTAGTTAGTTTACTATTGTAAAGAAAAAGAAAAATGTTTGATAAGGGTTTTCTAGCTCAAAAGCACCCTAATAAAGAGAAGTAAAAATGGTAGGATGAGTAAATGGGTAAGTAGAAGAAAGGTTGTGGAATTTTGATGATTGATTAGACAAAAGCATGTGCATCATCTTTTTCAGCATAAAAGTTCCAAATGTGAATGGGCACTCAAGCATGCATATGAATATCAAAGTCAATTAATTAACTCCCTCCATTCATTCTCACCTTTTATTTAACTAATTTCCCAAAATAAAAATCAAGGTACTTAAAAACCCTAAGTCAAAGAGGCTCAGAGCATTTCTCTGACTTTTGGAGGGACCAAACACTCTGCTCAATGACTTATAAGAAATAAGTACTAAATCCCCCATAAGCATTCATTACCCCCCTCAGTTCATATATTCTTCCAAATAAATCCCTTTTCCTAAGGTCAAAACTCTATTTTTCCTAAGGAAAAGCAATCATCCTTATGAATACCCCTTTTTATAAAAACCCAAATTGACTTTTCGCGCATAAATCCAAAAAAGCCCCAAATCATTGTTTTGTCATTTTTAACTGTAATTTTCCATGCACACACCTGTGAATGTTGAAAGCCGTCAACCCATGTACACTTGCACTTAGAAGACACCAAAAGCTCCCAGATTTCCTTCTAGCCTAATTGAAACCTTTTCAACCATTCAGAATCACCATTTACCTGGTTCAGACCCAATTTTCTTCAATTCCAGGTATTTAAGCTAGAATCCATTGAAAGCCTATTAATTTCCGAACTAATCACTAAGTTTTCTTAATTGAAATTAAAGGGAACTTTAGTAACATAAAACCCACCTGGAATTGAACCACCATTACCTCAAAGATTGAAAATTTGTTGTCCCTATTCTTAAATCCACAAGAACTAAGAATGGCTGCCCTAATTTCCATGGATGTCAGACCAATTACCACTCCTCACCTGGACCTGGACCACCTTCCCCTACTGATAAATATTTCCAAATCAAGGACACCTATGTCCTTGAATCCCCTATCAAATTATACTACCGATATAGAGACCAATATCTAAACCATGCTGATAAAATAGGTCTTTCGGAATCTAATTTGCCTAAGTATCAATTCCCTGAGGTGCACATCTTTCCAAAAATTGTCCATTATTGTCATGCGAACTAAATTCCCAATCAAAGAGCAGCGATGTCCCCTAACCAAACCATACTTTTCACCATCATATTCGAGTCAATCAATGAAATGCTGCAACTACAAGAAGGGTTGAACTTAACTCGAATTTCAATTGGAGACCTACTAGACAAATTCCCCAAGCTTACCACTACAAAGCTTGCTGAGTGTTTAGTCAATTTAGTGTTCCTAAATTGATGTCATTAATTGTCAACCCGGAGCTCATAAGCTGATGAAGTGAAGGTGTACTATATGTACTTAACCAACCTCTTAAAGCTTTTTGTCGTTTGGGGTGTTGTTTGTGGTTAATTTGTCTTCCTAAGATGGAGTGATGTATTTATAAACAGATGAGTGATGGTGTGTGTAAGGTGAATTCTAGATGAGTGAAGGTGTGTGATTAGTGGTTTCTAACTACTTGCTGAAAAGGAAAAAAACTTGAAGGAAATAAATGAATTAAAATGAACTGAAAGCAAAGAACCACTTTCTAATGGCATTAGACACTATTCATGCTGCTGCAAATAAAAGGTAAGAAAATCACTTAAAAGACCAATGATAATGTTTATCTCTTCCTAACTCTCTGCTTCTAACACATAGTACTGTGTAAGACACGATTAGGAAGTAGCTAAAGATAAGTCTAAGAAATGATAAAAAAATGAGAAAAATCTACTTTAAAGACTAGTTATAATGTTTTGCTCTTTCTAACTCTCTGCCTCTAACACATAGTACTGTGTAAAGCACGATTAGAAATTAGTTAAAGATTAGTCTAAAAAGTACCCAAAGCCGGCTGCAAGTTATTAGTATTCTAATCTCTAAAAGATAGACAATTTATAATAAAGAGAC
>APFE031450306.1:0-13640 GCA_000404065.3 Pinus taeda | reverse complement strand
AAAAAATTAAAACTTCATATCATTTCATTCTCTTTATTTGTAAATACTTATTGAGTCATTATCTCCTCCTCCTCCTCAAGAAAAAAAACCAATAAATTAAAACTACATATCATTTCATCCTCTTTATTTATGATAATTATTGATTCATTCTTTACCGTGATAATTCAGATATCAATATATACATGATAATATCACAAATAATATGTAAAAAGATATACAATATAAATAAGTAATTATGAGAACAACAATTTAATTAATAAAATTTTGTAAAATTTATATAAATAGGATGAAACGTTGTTGAAAGAAATAACAGCCAAGTCAATGTTTATTCTCAATGTCCAGAACTATTTAAAATCAATAAAATCAATAAATTAATTATATAGAATCTTTAAAAAATAAAATAAACAACCATCACAGTTACCATAAACATAAATTCTCTAAACCCGAAATATAATTAACATACAAACACAAAACACATCACGCAATGAAACTTCAAAAAACCTAGGCTATAATAATAATAATAAACTATAATAATATTATTATTATAATCTAACATATCTGATCTCAAATGGAACTACAAATGGAACTACAAATATGTTCCTTTGTCATTGGACCAAATCAGGTTACGGTGGCCGAAACACAAGATTAAAAAACAAAAGTACTGTATTTCAATACCTTTTCTGAGTTTCAACTCTCTTTCAACTGATTGTAGCCATTCAGCTCTGTTTCAACTAATTGTAGCCATTCAGCTTTTACTGTTATCTGTGTTTATATCTCAGAAGGACTACTTGTAATTGTGTGTAAGGAGCGACGAATCTTGATGACGAAGTGCTCAGACTTTCCAATGTGTGAGCAAAAGTATCAATAAGTGCTTCCCATAGTTGCAGAAAACAAGACTCGAAGAAGAGGCAGAGGTTTCAAATGTTCTGTAAACAAGTTCATTTTTAATGTTTAAAGTTCATAGGCATTTTCAATAGAAGTTCGCACGCTTCCTCGTAATTTCCACGATTTCCTGGTGAGTGTTGGAAAAATGAGTACCTATTGTGCGGAGGTCCAAATCCCACATCTCAAAATCTATGTGCTGAGGTCCTTGAATGCAATAAAAATTCAAACTCGTGCATTTATTACCCTATCTTGCCGTCAATGAACAACTTCTATGTTATTAAAATATGGATTATTTTTAAGATCTTAACCCTACGAAGATTATGTTGTGTGGAATGGGACAATATATTTATGTGTGGGGTGGGAAAATAATGAGATGCCGAGATCGGATATCTAGCCAACATGAAATCGGTTAAACATTCCACCCACCTTTTTCGATCTTGGTTGCACAGCTGGAGGAAGGATTGGATCTCGTGTGGGCCTCACTGGATACTGGAATTCAAGTAATTCAAGTAATTGAAATTAAAATTAGTATTCAAGTAATTGAAATTAGTATCAGAGGTCGGCTGGTTGAAATTAATATCAAGAAGTCAATAGATTTTACACTAACATGGAAAAACGAGTTTATGCTTGTTCTGGAAGCTGAACATAAGGGAGACCGGCAAAATGAGTTCTTGCAACCAACACAAATTTGAAAGCCAACACAGAAATGAAGTTTGATCGATTGGATGTGGCAGAGGATCTTCTGGAACAGAAAGAGAATTCATAAAAATGCATTGGACCAAATCAGGTTACGGTTGCCGAAACACAAGGTTACAAAAACAGCAGTACTGTCGGTATGTATTGCTTCACTAAATGCATTTCAATACCCTCTCTGTGTTTCAAGAACAGAAGCAATTCAATTCTTTTTCAACTAATTGTAGCTACTCAGCTCTGTTTTTATATCTCATAAGCAAATTTAATTCGCTGAGGTGAGGACTAATTGTAATTGAGTGTGAGGACCGACGAATCTTGATGACGAAGTGCTCAGACTTTCCAATGTGTGAACAAAATATGATGGAACACGAAAAGTATCAATAAGTGCTTAGCATAAGTGCCTCCCATAGTTGCAGAAAAATAATTATAAACAAGTAATCAACATTTCAAATTATCCATAAATGCAGAAAACATGGCGATCCATAGTTCCAGAAAACAAGACTCGAAGAAGAGGCATGGTTTGAAATGTTCCGTAAACAAGAATTTCATTTTTAATGTTTGAAGTTCATAGGTCCTTGAATGCAAGAAAAATTCAAACAGGATACCTTGACAATCACGGTATTCTTTGATGGAAGTTTATCTCCTCCGAAGATGAGATGAGGTCCAAACATTGCCGCTGTTTTACATGCTGGGCCACCATACAGCTAGTGCAGTTTCCTTGAAATCTATCGAAAATGGCAATGAAGGATAGTATTCAAGTAAGTAATTGAATAGTTCTTATTTCGATCCTGATCTCCTGATCTCGGGCTTCAGATTTCGATCCTAGGTCGGTTGGCTAAAATTGGTCTCAATGGAGTTTATACTAATATGGAAAATTGAGTTTATACTTGTTCTGGAAGCCGAACCGAACGGAGACCCTCAAAATCTTACAAATTATAAAACCTAGATCTATCATGATAAACTAATTATCAAAATCAAGTAAACTAAGGAGGTTAACCATCAAGTAAACTAAGGAGGTTAACCTAATTAAAGAAAATAAAATAGAATGAAAGAGACTTTATGAGAACAACAAATTACCTTAAATTTAAATAAACACATAGGAAGCAAATAAACAGAGTCCCTGAAACCAATTTGGAATAGTCAAAGTGAATAGCACAAGGAGGAGCGTTTGCGTAGCAGCAGCAACAAGAGCGCATTGTAATATAACAACTCTCCCCTGGGCGGTTCCTGTGAATCAAATCATAAATGAATTTACTTCGATATATCTCAATCAATAACGAATCAAGAAATAGCAGAGGATCTTCTGGAACAGAGAGAATTCATCAAAATCCGTTGTGCTCATTACTTCGATATATCTCAATCAATAACGAATCAAGAAATAGCAGAGGATCTTCTGGAACAGAGAGAATTCATCAAAATCCGTTGTGCTCATCGACAGAAAGAGAATTCATCAAAATTGCATCCAACAAAGGATCCTCTTCTGTCAACATACAAACATTGGACATTAAATTTTAACTATGGAGACTCTCCACAAAGACAAAATCCTGACACCCAAATAGAGGCTCTTTCCAAATTTATAATGTAGAAGTGCATCCGTTTCTTTTTCCTTTAACATAAACCGCTTTCTTTGGCTCTTTACAGATCAACGGATATTCCTTTCTTTAGCTTTTTTACAGATTAACGGGCATTTTGGCTTTCTTTGTTTTTTTAATAGATCAACGGGTATACTCGCTCCGACAAACCTATCATGCATCATAGTTATTTCTATTTTAGGGAGGTCTTTTTCACCAATTCATCTTTTATTATAAACGGATTATTATAAACTAATTAATTAAATCTAAGTCAAAAAAAATTAGGTAACGGTAAGCTCCCCTCATATTTCCATTTCCATTATTTTGGACTTTTTCGTTTTCTAATTATTATTATTAATATGGACAGTAAAAGTAAAACTAAGAATTTAAAAATTAAAATACATTTCTAAAATAATGATTTATAAATTAAAATATATTTTTTTTAAATGTATGTTCATATATTAAAATATATTTTAAAAAATGTATGGAAAAGTTAAAACAAAAAATCATATATCTTAATTTTGTGTGCATTTTATACAGAGCTACCAAAAGTTATTTGATAAGGTTTACATAATTTTATATAACGTTTTATGTTCCATAAACATAATGATTCTATATTCACAAAAATATGGAACTGAAAACATTTTATTTCAATTTTACATCTTAGTTATGGTAAAATTTAAAAATATGTATAAATATTTTATACTAATAACATGATATTTATTTTTACATTTAATTTGTTTTCTTTTTTTGAAAAACAAAATTTTGATATGATTTTTTTTATCTTAAAAATGATAAATGATAAATGATAATGATGAAAGTTTGAAATATGTATTTAATATTGACTGGTGAATTATTATTTATAGTTTTATGAATTAATATTTACTTATATTTAGTTTCTTTTAATACACATAATAATATAATAAAGTATTTCTAAAATATTAAAATTATTTCAGGGTTTTTAATGTTAAATATAATCAAATCCTTTTAATCAAAGTAACATATAGGACTAATAATTTAATATTTAAGATATAATATTAATTAGATATTATTAATAATAAAAAATTTAATAATAATTATAAAGAAAGTATGAAGCCTTACTAACCACCATCAATGTAATTACAGGTGATGTGGCTTTCCATGAATAATGATGAGTAACTCTGAATTAAGAGATAGTAGTATTAAGAGATAGCAATTTGTGATGGTTATCTGTAATCATAGTTTAACAACTAAAATATGATAAGTTTTCCCATTGTTTAAAAAAACATTAATTTTTTTTCGATAATCCTTTAATAGAAATGTTCTAATAATAATCTTTTTTGCAGTTTATGTTTATCTTACTTATAAATATGTAAAAATATTTTATAAATTAATTTAGATTATAAATTTTTAGGGTGTTTTCTTTTAAATTAGATCATATATTTTTTAGTAAGATTGAGATTTCTTGTATTTTAAAATGCATCTTTGAACATATAAATGAATTAAAACCTTTAGTATTCTATAAAATCTCCAGTATATTTCAAGCAAAATTGATTTTAGAAAATGCTAAAAAACAAAAGAACAAAACATGTATTCATCCAATTACAATTTATTTGAATGTGTTAAAGGATAATATATTCTCATATAAATAGTTATTTATTACCTTAATAGAAAATTGATTGCTGGGGAGTGAAATTTATCACAATATGCTTGAATGTGTTAATGGATAATATATTCCCATATAAATATTCTTTATTACCTAAATAGAAAATTGAATGTTGGGTAGTGAAATTTATCACAATATGCTTGAGTGTATTCCTTAGATAATCTACCGAATAAAAAATATTTTTCTTTAATAAGTACTTTATAGTATGGATATATGTTGTGCCTTAGGTTGAAAAATAATAAAAATATTTACATTAAAAAAGAATCAAATTAAGAATAATGATAAGAGAATTGAATTGCTTTTTATTTCTTTAGTACAACAAAGATGTGTAATTATTTAGCTACCTAAGATGAAATTGAGATGACATTTAAATTAATATTCATATTAAATAATAATTAAATAAACAAAATATTGTAATGTCGATAAGAACTAACTTAATTTTATTTCAATTTGAGAGATATAAAATAATTAGAAAAAAGTATTGTTGTCTTTTTTCTTTTCAATATTGGGAAGATGTGTAATTCATTTATTTAAAATTATTTCAGTACCAAAATTTGACAAAATATTTGAATATTCGTACCAGCTAATATATTTCAATATCTACTCTATACATATTCATACAGAGATACAACAAAAGAAATATTATATGAAATATTTCAATGTGAACCTTAAATAAAATAATTTTATATATATCTTTCTGTAAGAATCTCAAGAAATTCATATTAGAAAAAATGATTTACAAAATTTACACAACCATAATAATGTTGGTTCTTCTAGTGGAACTAGGTTTTGGACCATCTTCCCACCATGGAGAAACCAATAGGTTATTGCTTGAAAGCTATGGTCAAAGAAATAGCTATTCGTGGACAAATCCAAAGTTAGTAGCATACATAAGTAGTTATCGTAATACAAAAAAAATACAAGCCATTCAAAAAAACATTTCAAACCTTTTTCTTTCCTTTGGAGGTTGTTGAGCCATCAAGTGTGCTATTGGGCCACAATTGTGCTAGTGCATCTTCTCGCCCCTCCTCAACGATAAGGTAGCCATAAGAGCTCAAAGCTTGCTATGGTTGTGCTTTATTAGTTGCTCCACTCACTTGACATTTCAGTTGCATATCATTAATCATGATCAAAGGGGAAGGGCACAGGGGAATTGGGTGAGACTAAAAGGGAGTCTATGCCATCTTGGGAGCTTGTGCAGGAATAGGAGAGTGGGATAGGAGAGAAGGAGATGTCGAAGGAGTGGATAAGGTCCTGTAGGGATTCATGGAGACTATTAATTCATTAGAATTAGCAACCTTCCTTATGGAAGCTTCTTTGGCTTGTTGTTTCTTCCATAACTTTCTGGCTAGTAAACTTTGAGGCCGAATGCCTGCCACCTAGGTTCCTTAATTCATGAGCTTCCGTGGAGGATACATTGTGTGGTATGCTTTCATGAATATTTGGAATAAATAGATTAGTTTTTTCCATCAAAATATACAGCACGGGCATGACGTGCATGACCACATCCATCACTTCCATTGCTTACACATCTACTCTCCCGAACCATAGTTGTAGGAGGGAGAATGAGGAGGAGGAATTTAGAATCACTAAGGGAATTGTAGATTTTCTTTTGGAAGGAAATAAGAGTATGACAGGGTGCATGACGAATCATGAACAAGTTGGGTGATGAAAGAGTGAAGAAATATTTAGACATACATAATTTTTTCGATCACCAAGTAAGTGAATGAGGCATTAGTGTTAATTATAAGGAAATCACATAGAGGATATGGAGCATTGGATTAGGCATCATGAAAATTGATGGATTAGCATATGGAGTGGGCATATTAAAGTTAGATGAGAGTCACTTTCCGTGTCAACGCATGGTGATGATAAATGCACACATGAAAACCATCAGTTGCCACCCAAATTAGGGGCCATTTTATATCAATTTAACATTTATATAGAGAAAAAAATTGAATTTAAAATATTTTTTCCTTATTTGATTTTTTTTCCACTCAATAATATCAAGGAGATGTTAAATTTCTTTAACACTTAATAAAATTTCATACAGGACATTTAGAAAATATTGATGGCGATAAGAAGTTCAGTGTAAACAATAAATAAATAAAGTGAAGGATATTCCTCATTTAATTAATTTGTGCTTTCTAATTCAATGACATCGTGGAGATGTATAATTCCTTCAATATTTGATATGAATTAGAATTTAAAATACATTAGCAAAAAGGGAAGATTGGCAAGTATGTATCTTGTATATAAAAGAAATGAAAAATTTTTAACTAATGATTCAAAACTTTTAACGGTGTCTATCTCTAAATGAACAAGATGTGTAAATCTTTCCTTATTTATCTCGTAGTTGAGATAGAACACGAATGTGTGTGTCTATGTGTCTATGCTGTAGTAGTATAGATAAATATCCAAATTTCAACTATCTATATATTATATTGGTAAATGAAAAATAAAATTATGATTAAAACATTTTAATGGTGCGTAACTCAAAATTAAATAGATATCCTGTTCTTTTTTCATTTAGTTTGGAGTTGACGTATGGAAGGAATATATATATAATTATTTTAAGATAACATGAAGATTAAATATTACCTTGATGAGCCTGGCCAAACATGGGGGATCGATGGGGGCATTGGCCATAGAAAAGTTGTGTAGGACACCTAAAAGCTTCTAGAGACATGTGAATGAGATTATTTCCTGAATGATTGTTTTTTTCAGAATATGATTTTTCTAGTTATGGGAGTTTGGGAAGGTGGTAGGGGAATGTTGACTATGCATAGACTGCCAACCTATGCATTCTCATTCGAGTTGTTTCTTTAGAGTGAAAGTATAATGCAAGCTAGTGGGGCTTGTGATTTGGTCACTATGGTGTGCTAACTTGCACATTTTTTCACCTCAGTGAGCTGAAGGGTGGTGAACTATCCTTTGGATGGTGAGACATGGTGAGGACAAGAGAACTACTAAATTTTCTTGCTGGAGGAGTTAAAATGGGTTGGTTTTATTCTCTTCCTTGTTTAGTAAGAAATATGGCTCAGCATCAAGGCCATAAGAGTTCCTTTGTAAATGGAATTTTAGATTTGGTGCTCGTTTTTTCTTTTTGGGTTTCCTCATATTTATGCTTTCAAGAATTTTTCATGGCCGTTGTCGTCTTTAGTGGCATTTGTTGCACATATTTATCTCCAAATTTTCTTAGGGTTGAGAGATATAGTTCGAGGTCTCGGGCTCACTACCTCTTTCCTTGGTTTCTTGGGTACTCAATTGAAGAGGAAATATTGTAATCATTGGGGTGCTTCTTTAGTGATAATTATGGAAGAATATGTAATTTTTGACAATTTTTATCTTGTTGAGTTTTGAAGTGGGATTTGATTACCAAGCTACACCATTTGGGTGGTTGAATTAAATTGGTCTTTGTGTCCTGGATTATATAGTGGAATCCTTAGACGAAGGGGGTATGTCATGTGAGCTGGGTGACCTCTTGAAGTCTTGGCTAGGCATTGCAGGTGGGTAGGAGAAGTGGACAGTGATGGGGGTGTCGAGGCTATTTATGAGGGTGAATTGGCTCATGGACATGCTTCATCACTTAGCCATGTGGAAGCACCACCATATTTAGAATGTTGTATAGCCTTTGATGAAATAGTTTGCAACATGGTTCTTGTGGCCATGATTGTGATCTTCCTTCCTACTGTTTCTCATGCTAGAGTCTAGAGTTTCATGGATTTTCTTATGCATTTCATTGAATTCCTAGTTGTTACTACAGTGATGAGTCCTTTGCTGCTTTTTGATTGTTATTTTTTCATTTATTTATTTTATCCTTGTGGTTTTTCCTTGATTTTGGTGATCTTTATACTTGTGCTTGTGGCAACTCATTAAGGAATAGAGTTATGGTATTCTTATTGGTTTTCATGAACATGCCCTTCATTTCTTTCCACTGCTTGGTTTGCAAAATAGTCCACTTGTTGATCATGAATTCTTAAGACATGTCTAAAGATTACATTGATAGAGCCTTCCAAGTTCTTCCTTATTCTTCTAAGAATTCTGTTCATGAACTCATTGCTTGGGTTTCTGTTTCTTGCCATTGCCTCTATTATTATGGTTGAATCGCCTATTATGATAAGATTTTGAATTTCTCTTTTTTTGAAAACTCTTGTTCCTATCAACAAGTTGCATGCTTCTGCCTTATTATTTGAGATTTGTCCCAATCCCCGTTCATATGTCACATTTTCTTTCCCATTAGGATCTAGGATTATTCCACCTACCCCTGCCTTTCTCGAGTTATGCTATGAGGCCCCATCCAAGTATAAACAATATCTGTTCTAATTTTTCCTACAGTTTGTCAGTTCCTCTTCACTCATTCTTATTTTCCAAATATTTCCTCAGTTTATCTTCCTGTTTCCTTTTTGTCCATTATTGTTTATTATGGCTTTGCTGAGCCAATCTCACTCTTCATGCTGAAGAGTGTTGTGATCTGTTGGTGTTATTCCTTTTACATTGAGGATTTCAAAAGTTAAACCCCACGTTTTTTAGAGGGTCTTCGCTACCCTTGGAATTTGATTTTTTAAAATGCACTTATTTCAAGTCAACCAAATTTTCCAACATAGAACAACTGGGATTCAATTCCATATCCTATAAATTCTGACTTTCTTCTTTGTTGTGTGTGGATAGGCCTTCTCGTGGGTTTGAAGAAAGTCCAGCAGGGGCTGTTCAAAATTTATTATTATTTCTAAAGGACTTATTAGCTACTGCCAACATTCTTTGGTAAAGGTGCATTCTTGGAATAAGTGCTGAATATTTTCTTCAGCCTCATGCATAATGGCCATCATGTTGGGCCTTGAAAGCCCTTTTTTCATAGGTTGTCACTGGTCAATATTCTCCCTTTTAGTAGAGACTATATGAACATTTTTATCTTAGTCAGACTTTCTGATTTCCAAGCTATTTTCCAAGAATCTCAGTCTTGTTGATTTGGCTGTTCTTAAAGGATTTTATATCCAGTCCTAGCTATGTAGTGTCCACCGCTTGCATCCCAAAGATAAGCATCTTCCTCATCAAAGTGGATTAGAGCTGCCCCTTTTAAGAGCTGCTTGATTTTGTTGCATTGCCCTTCCAGATCTATCAGGATTGCTAAGCTTTTTCAATCTTGCCACTCATTTTGATCCCAAAGAGATATAGAGTGTAAGGTGTTGAAACCTTTATCTTTCATCTACTCTTGTATGTCTTCAGTGTCTGAATGAGTCTGTAGTGGTTCTTTTCCCATGATTCTGTCCTACCAAATTGAAGTAGTTTTCCCATCGCCTGGGATTTTAGAAATACATCTACTCATTAATGGATTTTTTTTTAACCGGCTTCCATACTTGGGTACATGGTCTTATTGGGATATTTTCATTGAGAAGTATTTTCCTGGTGCCATCCATATATTTTGTTATAAGAGTCTTTTTCCGCCAACTCTCTTTTCCTGTAATTAGTCTCCATACTATTTTCATTCCTAGTGCTGCATTCATGAGCCCAAGTTTCCTTATTGATAGGCCTCCTTGTTCATAAGGTAGTACTACTTGCTCCCACTTGACCAGGCTAAATTTTTTGTTTTCATGCTCCCCCCCTTGCCACAGGAAGCTTCTTAAAATAAGCTCCATTTGTTTATGGGCACTTGCTGGGGCCATGATTATGGCATATTGTTAGATAGGTAGTGCTGCAAGGAGTGATTTTATTAGAATTCCCCTTCGTGCTCCAAATGCATTTCCCATTGTTTGGTGGGACATCTATCAAGTTGTGTTGTTCCATTAATTCTTCTAGAGTATCCCTATATGGGTCTATGTGATTTTTCCTCCAAACTTTTCTTCTATGCTTCTTACCAAATTTAAATCTCCTCTTAGTATTATTTTCCCATCTTGCACTTCTTTTAGCACTTCTTTTAAGGTGTCCCAATATTTCTCTTTTTCCTTGTAATGATTTGGGGCATATATATTTATGACACTGTACATCTCTTTTTGTACTAATTTGCATTAGATCCGTTTGGATCCAGTGCTAATATTTTTTGTATTTTATTAATTCTTAAGTTCCTTTTTTCCATATTGTGCATATGACTCTTGATGCTCCGGTTGCCTATATTGCTTCCCCTTCATAATTTCTAATTTTTTTCTTGATATTTTCAGTTTCTTGGAAATTTATTTTTGTCTGCTGAATCATAAGGATGTCTAGGTTTTCTTTTACCAGAATGTCTCTTGTGGCATTTTACTTAATGGGCGATCCCATTCCTCTACAATTCTAGGAGACCATTATCATTATTTACTTGTTGGGTGGTGCATGGCTCCTTTCCCTCTTGTCTGCTTTTTTCGTTGTTTCCTAAATTCATTCCTAAGAAGGTTTCCATAGGTTGCTATGTTTCTAATGCCATTTCCTTTGATGCTGCTTCATCCCCGATTTCTTTGTTTGTCTTTCTTCCTGATTTTGTTTTGGTATTCTACATTTGGGGGTACTTCCTTTGACTGCTTTTTGGTTAAGATTCTATCTACTGAGGGGGGTGGAGGGGTATGAGTGTTTAAACGAGAGGGAATGAGGGGGTATTGGGGGTATGTTTTGGGGATAGGGATCTGGATCTGGATCTTGGTCTAGGGGATGGGGGGGCGGAAGGTTCCGGAGGTTCAAAAGGGTTAGGGATAGAAATAAGGTTATTAACTTTTGGTGATGGAGGATGGGGGTCAGAGGATGTGGAGGGCTACGAGGAAGAGACAGTTAGTTGTTTGTAGGCTGTCTTCTTTCTTTTTACCTGTTCCCATTTGTTTTCTAGATCTTCACCCTTTTAATTTTCATTTTCTTTTTTTTTTGTACATCTATTTGCAAATGACTGTATTCGTGACATACCTTGCATTTGAAGGGGATTTGTTCATAATCCAGCTATTGTATGTGCGTCCATTGGTCAACTTTGATTTTTATGGCTTTCGGTAGCCCTTTCCCAAGATCCACTTCTACACATATTATGGTGCATGCATGCATATTTTCCTTTGGCCCACACCTGTCTATATATTTCACAACTATGTTTCCTATTGCTTTGACTGAATCGTTCCCCTAGCAGCAAAGGGGAAGGTGTGGTAGTCTGACCCAAATAGGGTGTCATTGGGAACATCCATTTATGGATCAAAATCTGGTGTCCATCTATTTAGATACAAACCCCTAGTATCCATAAAATATGGTCCATTCCTAAATATTAGATCTTGATTCTCCTTGGATTCAAAGTGGAAGGTGAAGTAACCTCTTTCGCAAAACCTTATTGAGATTTTCCCATCTATTGACGCAGTCCAGTTCCTTTCTGCCCATTTTTGCACAATTTTGGGTGATGGCCATAACCCAGTGAATTTCCCCTCTAATCCATGCTCTGCTAGGGAAAGTGTTGCTCTACGGGGAAAGGCAGGGGGGAGTAAGATTTTAGGAATATCTTCCATTCGTTTAATAAACTTGGTGGCTGATGGTTTATTCTTTGTCGGGCCCATTGTAGAAATGAGAGAGGCAAAAGCTTTTGTTGTTCTTTCATTTTCTTACTACTGACCTGATGGAAGCTCTATGTCCTCTAATGCATCCATGGAGCTCAAGCCCCTGTAGCAAGAGGCAACTGGGGGACAGCTGCGTGTAACTGCATGTTTCTACCTGTGATCGTTCGCTAGGGTGCAGAGCTCTTTCAGCAAGTGCACTCCTAGAAACAAGTTCTCAACTTCAACTACTCAAAGTTATAAATCGTTATTTATTATCTGAATAGAGAATTGATTGTTAGGAAGTGAAATTTATCACAATATGCTTGAATGTATTAATGGATAATATATTCCCATATAAATAGTTCTTTATTACCTGAACAGAAAATTGATTGTTGGGGAGTGAAATTTATCACAATATGCTTGAGTATATTCCTTAGATAATCTACCAAAAAAAAGTTAATTTTTCCTTAATTAGTGCTTTACAGTATGGATATATGTTGTGCCTTAGATTGAAAAATAATAAAAATATTCACATTAAAAAAGAATCAAATTAAGAATAATGATAAAAGAATTGAATTTCTTTTTATTTCTTTAGTACAACAAAGATGTGTAATTCTTTAACTACCTAAGATGAAATTGAGATGACATTTAAATTAATATTCATATTAAATAATAAGTAAATAAACAAAATATTTTAATGTTGATAATAACTAAATTGTATTTCAATTTGAGAGATATAAAGTAATTAGAAAAAAGTATTGTTGTCTTTTTACTTTTCAATATTGGGAAGATGTGTAATTCATTCATTTAAAATTATTTCAGTACCAAAATTCGATAACATATTTGAACATTCATACCAGCTAATATATTTCAATATCTACTCTATACATATTTAGACAGAGATACAACAAAACAAATATTCTGATGTTGATAATATATGAAATATTTCAATGTAAACCTTATATAAAATAATTTTATATATTTTTTTGTAAGAATCTCAAGAAATTCATCTTAGCAAAAATGATGTACAAAATTTACACAACCATAATAATGTTGGTTCTTCTAGCGGAACTAGGTTTTGGACCATCTTCCCACCATGGGGAAAACAATAGGTCATTGATTGAAGGATAAGGTCCTGTAGAGATTCATGGGTACTATTAATTCATTAGAATTAACAGCTTCCTTATGGAAGCTTCTTTGGCTTGTTGTTACTTCCATAACTTTCTGGCTAGTAAACTTTTGAGGCCCAATGCCCACCACCTAGGTTCCTTAATTCATCAGCTTCCATGGAGGATACATTGTGCAGTATTCTTTCATTAATATTTGGAATGAAGAGATCAATTTTTTCGTCAAAATATACAACATGGGGATGATGCT
>APFE031450301.1:79463-98758 GCA_000404065.3 Pinus taeda | reverse complement strand
TCCTCGTACATACAAGGCATCACCATTCTGGTTGTCCATATTTTTCCGTCTCATCTCCTCCATCAGCAAGGCTGAGACTATTTCATCAAACTGCAAAACAGTTGCATTGCTACCTATTGCAATAACCAGACTATCCCACGAATATGGTAGAGAACACAACAGACTGATGCACTTATCTTCATCTAAAATTTTAATATCAACAGATGATAACTGACTTACCATAGTATTAAACGCATTCAAATTATTTGTCACCGAGTCTCCATATTTCATCCTCATGTTATACAGCTTTTTCCGCAAGAATAGTTTATTCACCAGAGACTTAGATTGGTACAAAGTCCCTAACTTGTCCCACAGAGCCTTCGCCATAGCTTCCCCTGATACATTCAGCAATACTGAATCTGCGACACACAATTGTATTGTGCTCTTTTCCTTTCGATCCAACTTCTTCCATTCTTCATCGGTCACTCCCGTTGGTTTAGTACCCAAATCTACCGCAATCCACTAATCTTTATCCACCAACAGATCCTCCATCTTGAGTTTCCACAACTCAAAACTCTGACCATTGAACTTCTCAATCTCTATTTTTCCGCTGCTCGCCATCTTCTTTCACCACTAGAATCGATCTCGCAGATCTCCCACTGAACAGGGTCTACCACAGGCCCGAGCGAAACCCCTCAGCAACAAAGGCGCCCCCTTGAAGCCAAAACATCTCTGATACCAAATGTAGGTTTTAACCCTGTACAGAAATTACCTACATACGAATTCTAAAACAAAGAAAATAAACAATGTGAGAGCATAACACATCAAACACATATGCACAGAGATTTTCCCTTGGATCCCAAAACCGGGACTACCAGCTTGATTTTTCATTATGTTCCTTTCAATATTACAATACATATTTATTCATGCCGAAGCATCCAATACCATGGACCGAAAACCATCGCGTCCAAAACCATGGACCAAAAACCATAGGTAGGTTCGCCCAACCTAATATAGGGTCCAAAAAAAAAATCCCGCGGCGCTGCCCCGAACCCCGTAGAGGGGGGCTACCCGCCCCCCCTCGAACCCCCCGGGTTCACTACATAGGTTAGTCATGGAAAGAATATAACACAGCCCAACATTTTTTCTCTTTTGTCAGACCTCAATTAGACTTCAATGTTTTACCAGGGGTAATTTTAATTGCCTCTGAAGTTAACCCTTGGTCTTCTTCAACTAAGGAGTCATGTTTGAGAGGTGAAGCACTTCTCAAGGCTAGAGAGGCCTAAAAATTAGGTTGCATTATGAACTTAAGAGCATATGTGTTAGAGGACGAGGATGAGGAGGAAATGAAATCATTGATTTACTCATCCTCATTTCTCTCGCTAATGGAAAGGTATTGGTTAGCAGTGATGACTTGATGAGCTACCTCTTCCTCTTCACTATCCTCCTCATCAACCAACAAAGATGTTTCAAGGTCTACATTAGGCTTAGTGGGAGGATATAAGGTTAGTTATTTAATGGAGGTGTCATACTCCCAAATCTGCAGCCGATATACACATCTGTAGTGGCCAACCATGGCCACCCAAGGATTAGAGGGTATCCCTCTAGAAAGGATTTAGGTGGGAGAGCCATGAAGTCAATGGGATATTCCCACAAGTCTACAGATATCACCATGCCCTCTATAATCCCTTGTGATTTCATTGTTGACCTATCATCCAATTGAAGCACATTGGGGATCTGTCTAAGGTGAGAGAGCCCTAAGGCCTCCATGTTTTCTCATGTCATAGGATTAATGGATGAACCTCAGTCTATTAATGTATTTGGAACAACAATATTATTGATCTACATGTTAACAATTGGGCTACCAGGATCATAATATTTTGCTACAAGGACTCCCCCCATCATAAGATCAAATAGTTTTCCCATGACATGGATTGTTTGGGGATATTTACTTATTCAACAAAGCCTCCTTAAACAGAGTTATCTCACCACTCTTGAGTAAATTGAAACATCTTTAATATCTTGGAAAAGTGGGATCTTGAGACAAGCATTATTGAGCTCTCCCAATAAATCAATTAATGGTTGAGTTACATGTTTTTCTTGATATATTCTTTCACAACAAGGTGATTTTTGAAGTTCAGGGCTTACATGCTTGGTTCTTAAAGGTTCATAAGATAACTACTACTGAGGTCCTTCATTTCAAGCTTCCTCATCTAGATCTTTAGTATGCATGGGAGAATTCTCTTTAGTTAGTGTCTTACTAGATCTAAGATGGATATCATGGTAGTCTAGGGAACATATGAAGTTAGTCAGGTGGGTTGCATGCCCAATAACTTGTGCTGGTTAAGTTGGAATACCATTATTGGGGTTATTTATGGGCTATACAAGGAGTTATGGTCATGGATGGGTAGATGTGGATGCTTGCATTATAGGAGAAGGAAGGAGCTGCATAGGGGCTTATTGAGGGCCTCCATACATATGATTCCTCCACTCGTACTAGCAAAGTTGCTAAGGGGGAGGAAGAACCATATAAGTTTGGGAAGGTAAGAACCACTGCTAAGAGGGACATTGCATGGAAGGTTCAGTCCAATAAGAATCAAAACTTTGAGATGGATCTTGGATAATACCTTTCGTCTTTTGTGACCATGGTCATTTTTGTGCAACAAAACAAAGTTATTTTGGTCCTTTCACTTCTTGATAGACAAATTCATGTCCAAGTAGAGCTAGGTATCTAATAATAAGTTTCTCTTTTCTACAAATGACACAAATTTCAATTTGAACCAATGTGAACCCCTTTAGTGGATGCATTTTTCTACATTTTGGGCAGAATATTCCTAATGTTAATTCTTCCTCCTCCTCTTTTTTTGTTCACTTACAAAGTATCTAGTTGGGATCACAATGTGCTTAATATATTAATTTTGAATATTCCAGTGTGTTTCCATTTTTTCTCTAGTGATTCCGCCACCAATAGCCTTATCGATCCTAGCCAACATATCTCAGGATCCTCTATCATTCTTGTAAGTTTCTCGTGAGTAATACTGAGAGAGTTCCACAATATCATCATATTTTTTCTACGATATATCCCTTCCACTCATCAAGTTGAGGAGTTTTGTATAGTCATCTCTAATCCCTTGTAATAATAAAACATGAGGTGTTTTTGGAAGAAAGTTTTCTTGATTTTGTCTTTGCATATTGTATTGAAATATTTCAACATAGTCTTCAAGACTTTTGTCTTCGTGCTGGGTCATTTAGAAGTCTTATTCCCTTCACTTCTTGTCCTTGCAATACTCTTGATATTTTTCCAAGAACTTATTTTCCATTTGTACCCATATCTTGATGTTATCCCTCCCAAATCCAATCAACCAACATAATGTGGTGCCTTAAGGGTAGTTGGAAAGAGTTTCAACTTTTGTGGGTAAGAGACATAGTTGTAACTTCTAAAAAAGATGTCCAACTTGAAAAGAAAGGTGTGGGGTTTTCTTTTGAGAGACCATGAAAATTTGGTAAGGTTGAATGTGAAATATGTTTCATCTTGGTTTTCTCTTCCAATTCTTTGATGGGCAATCTAAAAGAAGAGGACTGCTAGTCTTTAACTTCACAATCCATTTCTTTTGAATACCTGTACTCTCATTCCTTATGACCTACATTGTTAATTGAAGGGAGAGTTTTGAAAAATCTACCAAGTTGATCTCTACTCGTAGATATCTAACAAGTCATTATGTTGAAAACAAATTGTTGAAAAAAATGAGCAAAACAATAAGGCATACCTATCTTGAATAAGAAATTATGTAAAGCGAAAATAAAAATTACATCATCACTAAAGAAAACAGGCAACACAATAAAGATTGTACTATTGACAGTTCCCTAGTAAAACACCAAAAATGACAGTGTCTTTTAATTATCTTTCCAATTCATTAGAGAGACAACTAAATGACTATTCATTTAATTGTCAACTTAGGGTTTGTAGGGAAATTTGCAAACTGTAGTGCATTGTATATTCTAGTGCAATCGTGTATGTGTCTTGAAGTTGTAGTAACTAAATATTGTCACATTTCAAGTTATAAATATGCTTTTGCAAGTCACCAAGTAATCTAAATCACACCTTCAATCCAATCCACACATGCAGAAAATGTAAGAGTGCATTGGCTAATCTATGTTGTAGGAAAGTAAATCACACTAGCATCTAAAAGTGACTTGGTCAAGTGTTAAGATTTATCTTGATTGTTGTAACTAATATGCAATTGCATGTGTAATGATAATGCATTCAATTACAAATCACTAACTCATTTTTATGTAAAGAAATTGAAACGATAAACCAAATGTGTAAAATAACTAATCCAACTTGTTCTCAAAAAAATAACTATTAAGGTTTGGAAAACAGAGTAATGTTAATGCTACAATAGAGTTGCAATAATAGGAGTTGTAGCAACAATGCTAATTCACCTGATGATATAATTCCTTCATGAAATAAATTAATGAGTGAATAAATATAACATTAACACTTTAGTTGTAGTAGTACACCTACAATTCAAATTTGTAGTAATGTAACCTATTGAAGTTGCAACAATTACAAATTTATTGGAGTTACAAAAATTAACAAGTTTATGAGAGATTTTTTCGGCGAAAATCACAGAGAAACCATTTGTCGACGTGTTTCGAACCAACTAGTGTGGTTCATCATCAGGACAAGTTGAAGAAACAGATCCAGCTTAGCATGTTAAATAGTCTGAGCAGAGACTCCAACGGCTAAAATTAGATTAACGGCTAATTTTTGACTTTAGCAGCCCGGTCAATTTTATTTTATTAATTTTATATTATTTTATTTTATGGAAATAAGTTAAATTAGGTAAATATATATAATAAATAAAATTAAAATTAATGTTTAAGTTTTTAAAAAATAATTATTTATTTAATATATTATTTATGTATGTAATATATATATACCTATATATATATATTATATATTATATTAATATATATATATATATTAATTAGAAGGAGCGATGGAGCGTGCCGGATTAGGGTAACAGGGTTAGGGTTTCAGTAATTTCACCGCAGTTTGTTGCGATCTCAGCACCTCCGTTTCCATTGCTCTTTTCCGCGCCTGCGTCGTTAACCTCGCCGTCCACGCCCGTCGCTATCCGCTACATATCCGCTGGCCAAGATGGAAGGTCACATGGAGACTGACCTAGTGGACTATTCCACGGATCCGTTTGTGGACCAAGTAATTTTTGACAACCCTAAATTCTCTGTGTCGGTTTCGGAACCTCCGCCAGATACGGATCCCATTCCGCAGGACACCTCACCCGTGGTCACTCTGCCCGGCTATATATCTGCCCCATCCGCCACAGTGCCATTTTCTGTTGACTCGCCAGGTCTGGAAGCTCCTCCCCTGTCTTCGGGTACTTTTCACATTCTATCCACCTACACACCTCACGTGCTATCCTTCGATCCCCACCCGCCCCTCTCCACTATACTCTCGACCCCTCCGGTGGATGCCCCAGCGATAGGAACACAAGCCCTCCCTATGTCTGGGATTCGGCCATCCGGTTGTTTCGAAACCCCGGCAGTAAACGTAAAATCTGCAAAATCCACCTCTCTTGAGGGGGTCCAAAACCCTTTTGTTGATCACCCTTCGGCTCCTCGCACCAAGAAGAGAAAATCCAGGTGCATCAAGGCGACGGCTAAAGATATCACTATCAGGTTTGGAGAGACATCAGCTATTGGGGAAGCGGCGGTCATGGCACGAACTGTATTGGTCGGACATGTGTGAGGATGGGCATACTCCGCAAATAGGCTGACACAATGGGTAAAAGAGATCTGGGGTGCCCTGCTCAAAGAATTGCCTGATGTTCATGTCCTCCCCCGCGGATGGTTCTCTCTCCACTTTGCAAAAGAAGTTTACACAGATCTGGTACTGGCAAAGTACTGGCATATCGAAATGGCACTGGTTCTGCTCAAGAGGTGGAGTCCCCTATTTAACCCAGAGCATGAACATATTGGAGCAGGACCCCTGTGGGTTCGATTGCCAGGGTTACCACTTCAATACTGGAGTGAGGATGTACTCATCAGGATTGGAAAAGCACTGGGCACATACTTGGACCATGATCACACGTTTGTAGAGTCAAAGAAGCGTACCCTGGATCGTGTGCTTGTTCACCTGGATACTCGAGATGGACTGGAAGAAAAGATCACTCTACAGTGGGGAAAATACAGCAGAACACAGATTCTAGATTACGAAGGTGTCCTGTTTCGGTGCCATCAGGTGGGACACATGTTCAAGGATTGTCCACTCAACAAAAAACCAGAGGACTCTCCCAAGGTTACTCCAATACCATCTAGAGGAGTATGCCCTGTCATATCTCGCCAACCTCAGGGGTCCTCACCTACTGCACAGGTCACTCCACAAGCAACTCCAAAAAAATAAGGGAAGAAGGGACTCGGTTCGTCCTCTCCGCCAATGACCAAGGCTCGGGCAGCAGCAGAAGCTACTCAGGTCTCGGGTACCTCTCTAACCCTTTCTCCTAGTTTGCTTGATATATCATCGAAGTTGGTTGCATCAAATGCACATATTACATCTGCACATTGCATCATGTCGCCCCCCCCCCCCGATTGTATATATTGTATAGCCATCTTTTCCTCTCTCTACCTCATCCTCCTCGCAGTCATCCTCCTGAAAGTCCTCCTCTCACCCTTATGCACTTTGTTCCCGTACTCACAAAGCAGACATATCAGGCAGCCAGGTGGGGTTGGGTATCGTGTATCCGGGTCCGGGACCTATGATCACCAGAGGCAGGAAGACTGAACTTTCAAAAGCTATCAGGCGAGCTGGGGCAGAGGTTGCATTTGGTCGACAATCCACACTTGAAGGGGTCCTTAGAGCAATATCAACCCCGAAAAGTGTTCCTCCATGAAATTCTTATCATTTAATTGCAGGGGTTTGGCTAGTGCCCCTAAAAAACTAGCTCTACAGAGACTCTTTGAGGTAGAACAACCTGACATTATACTGCTTCAAGAGACTCTAGGTCCGGCCGAAAATGTTACTCTTTCCTTACAAGTTCTGGCCCCGAGATGGAAATTCTTGGCGATCGATGCTATCGGGCGATCAGGGGGCCTGGCCATTGGTTATAGCCCTAGGACTATCAGAATAGATGCATCATGGGGAGGTCTGGGGTTCATGGGAATCGATTCTTTTTCTTCAGAGCTCGGTAAATCCCTCATAATTTTGAATATATATGGCCGCTGCCACCAAAGGGAGACATTTTGGAGGCATCTCCTAAACCTTTCATTATTGTCCCAAGATCACACCATTCTGGGTGGGGATCTAAACGTTTCATTGGGGTTCAGTGAATCCTGGGGTTCTTTGGCACAGGTGGATGCCATTACTGAGTTCATGAAAAGCATTCTGGAGCAAACAAACTTCATTGATGTCCCCATGTAGAAGCCACTGCCCACATGGAGGAACAAAAGAGTGGGCACGGCTGCACTAGCTCGCAGATTGGACAGATTCTTGCTGAAGGGTCCTCTACTTCAGCATCTTCATCACTATAAGCAATGGGTTGGTTCGATAGGTATATCTGACCACTCCCCCATCTACCTGGAAATTCTTGGGCCACACATAAAACCAAAAGCCCCATACAAGTTCAATCACACATGGTTACAAGATCAGGGCTTCATAAATATGGTCAGTGACTTTTGGAAGGCACACCCCATTGATAGAGAGGCATCTCTGGCAAAAGGTTTTTGCAAAAACCTCACCTTGCTGAAGCATCTAGCTATCAATTGGGCAAAGGAAAAGAATAGAAAGGAATCCGAACAGCTCACCCACATTGAAGCTGAGTTAGGCTCCCTTCAAGATGATCGGAATTTGGGTTTTATTTCGGGGGAGGAAAAATCACGTTTGATTGAACTGGAAAACCAAAAAGCAAACATCCTAATATTAAGGGAGGAATCACATAGGTTGAGAAGCAGAGCAATCTGGCTAAAAGCCGGAGATGAAAACTCAAGCTCTTTCAAAATTACGCAAAATGAAGAAAAGTCTCAAATACTATCTGGAATCTTCCTCTACTAGAGGGGGGCCTTGCAAACTCTTTCAATAAGCTCTCCCAGCTCGACACAAATCACTTCAGAAGCATTTACAGATCCCCACCAGGAACAAACCTGGCAGAGATCATCAGTGTGGCAAATCACTTCCCCAGATATGTAAATGAGGAAGAGACTGAAGATCTTATGGCCCCTGTCACCATAGGGGAATTGGAGAGCACTTTAAAGTGGTTTAAGAAAGACAAAAGCCCTGGCCCGGATGGTTGGACCATAGAATTCTACCTAGCCTTTTTTTATCTTCTAGGTCAGGACTTGCTGAGGGTGGTGGAGGAAAGAAGATCATCTGGCTGTTTATATCATGCTATCAACTCAACCTTCATAGCCCTCATCCCCAAGACTGATTCCCCTACCTCTTTCGATGACTATCGTCCCATCTATTTGTGCAACTGTCTCTACAAGATCATCTCCAAGATTATTGCTAACCAACTCAGACCCATCCTTTCCAAGCACATTGCTCCTCAGCAATTTGCGTTTCTAAAAGAAAGACAAATTCATGAAGCCATTGGTTCTGCACAAGAAGCCCTTCACTCCATATGGTCCAAATATCTCAAATGCATCCTTCTCAAGGTCGACCTATCTAAAGCTTTTGACTGGGTCAGCTGGCTTTACATCAAAATGCTCCTCATTCATTTGGGTTTCCCTTTACCCCTCATCAACTGAATTATGGCTTGTATTACGACCCCCTCTTATAGTGTTCTCATCAATGGATTGGCCTCCCATTTCTTCCACTCTTAAAGGGGGCTCCGACAAGGATGTCCCCTCTCTCCATTATTATTCCTTATTGTTATGGAGGGTTTGAGCCGATTAATCATCTCTGCAAAAAGAGATGGATCTCTCAGCGGTCTCAAGATCACTGATGAATGTTATCTCACACATCTTTTATTTGTGGATGATGTCCTCATATTACTGGATGGAAGCATTCGAGACTCTCTATCTTTCTCCCGAATCCTCCAGCTGTTCATGAAGGCCACTGGCATGATTGTCAATCAGCAAAAGTCCACGATCACTTTCGCTCGTACTTCTGTAAATGAAGCTCAGAATGCTCATCAGGCCTTCCCATACATCATTCACCCTATGGACAGGGGTCTAAAATACCTGGGGTTCTGGTTAAAACCTTCGAGTCAAAGAATAGCAGATTGGGTCTGGCTAGTCAAAAAATTGGAAAAAATGCTTAACTGTTGGAGTCACAGATACCTTTCTAGAGCCGGGCAGTTAGTACTCATCAAATCTATATTAGAAGCAACCCCAATCTTCTGGATGACACTTGCCTGGATTCCCAGACATATTCTTGCTCGATTACAGCAAATTTGCAACAAATACCTCTGGGCTGGAAGCCAGGACAAACGCATATTTGCTTGGATTGGATGGCAAAAGATTGCACTCCCAAAGAGGTGGGGGGGCTGGGGCCTAAAGGATCTTCCATCATTTGCAAAAGCTCTGGCAGCAAAAATGAGTTGGTCGCTGCTAACCAACCAGAACTTATGGACTCGTCTATCTTATCACAAATACATATGGCCACTTGATATATTGGAATGGGTAAGGCTCCCTAGCTGGCAAAGAACAGGTATATCATTTGTTTGGAAGGCATTACTATTCTCATTACCCCTGATCAGGGACAACCTGGTTTGGAGAATCAACGACGGAACCTTGGCTCGAATAGGGATGGATCCATGGATTGGCAGCAAAGGTAGGCATACTAATTTAATAAACATACTAATCAACTCTCTAATCTAATGAAAAAAGTATGGTATTTCTTGATATTTTTCTTATCTTTTTCTTTTTCGTAAAACAACTCAATATTATTATTTTAATTAAAATATTCATATATTATATAATATATATATATTATATATATATATATATATATATATATATATATATATAATTATAATCTATATTAAAATTATTTAAATAAACAATCATAATCCTTAATTTTGGTTTTTTATAATTTTTATTAAATAATTAAAATAAATTAAATAAGTTTATAAACAAATAAAATTTGATATAATATCAATAATAATTAATAAATTTAATAATTTTATAAACAAATTGACTTACCTTTTTAAACTAACCATCAAGATTATTAATCTTAACGTTTACCTTGACAAACTAATATATATATATATATATATATATATTATATATATATATATATATATAATTTTAATAAATGAGTAGTTTACCATTTTTGACTTACCATTAAATTATTTATTTTTATCCCAACAACCTAATATTATTATATTTTGTTTACTTAATTCTAACCCTTATTTCCATAAAAATAAATTAATTTATATATAATTTAAATAAATATAAATGATTTAATAAATTATTATATTATTATTATTATTATAATTATATATATATATATAAATTGTTTTAAATAACCGTGATTTTATTTTATATATTTTTGTTTTACCCAATTTAGCTTTTTCTATTAAATAAATTAATTTATATTAATCTAAATAAATATATAAATGATTTAAATAAATATATTATTACTATATTATTAATCTATAAATTATATTATATATAATATATATATTATATATATATATATATATATATAATATATATATATAAATAATAATAATAATAATAATTATTTTAAATCATATATATATTATTAATTTAAATAATTAATAAAAAAATTTAACTAAATTAAAAAATAAAATAAATATTTATTTATTGTTGTTTTACCAATTTAACTTATTTCCATAAAATAAATTATAAATCAATATAAATAATATTAGAATGAATTATATATAAGGAATTATTATTTTAAATAAATTAATGAATTAATTTTTAAGCTAACCATGAATTTATTTTATCTGATTTAACCTATTTCCATAAAATATATTATAAATTATTAATAATAATATTAACAATATTAAATTAATTTTGACCTGGGTCCTTTAGTTAAAATTAGCCGTTTAATTAGCCGTTGGAATCTCTGCTCAGACTATTTAACATGATAAGCTGGATATGTTTCTTCAACTTGTCCTGACGATGAACCATACTGGTTGGTTCCAAACACGTCGACATAAGTTTTTCTATGTGATTTTCGCCGAAGATTCTTCAAAAAATTGATATGGATCAGAGAAGTCTTAGTTCAATAAATTCCTGGTAAATCTCTCAAAAAATTAATTTATTAATAAATACATATATTTAATTAAATAAATTATAGTAACAATAATTATTATTTGGATCATTTCATATTATTTAAATTCATATACCAATTAAATTATTTATGGAAATTAAAATCGGGTCACCAAAATCTAACCTTAAACAATGGATAGTTCAAAAATAATTTTATTACATTTAATATAATATATTATTTATATATATAATATTATATATAATATATATTATATATTAATTTAAATATATATAAATTAATAATAGTAATAATAATAATTTATTTAATCATTATTTATTAAATTATACATATATTCATTTTATGGAAAAATCAAATAAAATAAAGTAAAATAAATACTAATATAAATCTTATATAAAGAAATTTTAGGGTTTTTTAATTTTAATTTTTATTTTTTAAATTATTTATTAATTAATTTAAACTCAATAAATATATATATCTATCTTAATAATACTAGGTTGATTAAGAAATAAGGTAATCTAGGAATCAGGAAACCTAAGAGAAGGAATGAGGTGGCTAGGAAGACAGGGCTGGGATCCAGCAACTGCTGATCTTCCAACCGTCATCCCTATTAAGATTTTCAAGCCTTTTTTCAATCTCCAAGGCCTCTCTAAACTTCCGATGGTGAAACTGCCCAACCTTTGCAATGACGCACACTTCTTCAATACAGACATGATGTTTAGTCTTCTCGGCATGCTCTGCAAGGGCCGAGGACTTGGTTCTTCCATGCCTTAAGTCTGTAGAATGCTCGTTAATCCTTTGATTAATAGATCGACCGATCTCACCAATATATGATGTCCCACAAGAACATGGAATAACATAGACGCCCTTCATGTCTTTCGGATCGATAGGATCTTTCACCGACCTCAGGGAGCCACGGATGGTATTAAGAGGTCTAAAGGTAGCGGGAACCTTATGCTTCTTTAGAATCCTGGCAATCCTGTCAGTGGTTCCTTGGATGTAAGGCAGGTGAACCCTTGTGACCCGATCATTCAGATCTTTAGGAACTGAAGGCTCTTTATGAGCTCTGAGGAAGGCTTTTTGTCCTAGGTGTCTACTGTAACCATTTTTCACAAAGACATCAAGGAGATGGGCCTTCTCCTTTTCCAAGCTCTTTTCATCGGAAATTCTTACAGCACGGGTAGCAAGCGTGCTGAGAACCCCTAACTTCTGAGCTAGGAAATGATGGGAGGAAGCATGCAGATATTGATCCGTATGCGTTTTCTTCCGAAAAACCTGGTGAGAGAAGGAACCATCCTCATTCTTCGAGATGAGAACATCCAGGAATGGAAGAGATCCATTGACTTCCTTTTCCATAGTGAATTTTGTGGCGGCAAACTGATTATTAAGATGATTGAAGAACAGATCTAAATTATCAGGACCATGAGACCAAACAACACCTGTGTCATCCATGAACCTTTTCCATAGCTTTGGTAAGAGACGAGAGGAGGCCAAAGCTTTAGACTCAAAATCCTCCATAAAGAGATTCACAACAATCCGGGATAAGGGGGAGCCCATAGCAACTCTGCAAGTCTGCTCATAGAACTCTCCTTCGAAGCTGAAAAAGGTGGAAGTCAGGCACAACTCAACCAACCGAGCAGTATCCGGGTCAGTAAGCCTGTTAATGACCTCCATGGCCTCATTGATGGGAATACAAGTGTATAGGGAGACCACGTCGAAACTGACCAGAATATCCTCCGGTTCAAGCTTAATCCTCTTAAGGTCATCAATAAATGAAGCAGAGTCTTTAACGAAAGACTCTGTGTGACCAACCAAGGGTTTCAGCTTCACTGCGAGGAATTTGGCCAGGAGATAGGTCGGACCACCAATGGTATTGACAATGGGTCTCAGGGGAACCCCCTCCTTGTGGACCTTGGGCAGGCCATAGATCCTAGGAGTAATGGGGTTGCTCTCAATGAGTCTTTGGAACACAGGATTAATGGAATTACAGGATTAGTGTATTTTTTTAATAATGTTTTTTTATATTATATTTTTAAAAATTATTATTTTATGAAATAAGACTTAATTACATATTTATACATTTATTTAAGTTTTTAAAAATATAATTAGTAAGGATATTGAATTTAAATTTGTAATATATTTTGAATGTATTGTGTTAATAACGTTTATTTAATATTTTTTTAAAATTAGTTATTAATTGATAACATTATATTACATATTTTATGTTAAATTTTAAAAATATAATATATTAAAGAATTGAATTTTAAATTTGTATATAAATTTTATAAATTAATGTATGCATCTAAATATTAATGTATTTTTTTTTTTTTTCTTTGTATTTAGTCGATTTTGACCTTTAGCAACGTAACCTTTAAGTGAGAGGCACCCCCACACTGATACATGTGGACACGAGGATTTACATATGAAATTTTTATGCTGAATTTTTTTTATATTTTTCTAAAAATATTATTATTCTTTGGTATTATTATTTAAATTTAAAATATTTTAAATAAAAATATATATATTAAATAGAAAGTGGTTATTTTAATAATTTAATATCAAAATCGAATTGAAATTTTGTTTATTCAACTAAAATAAAAATTAAAAAAAAAATGAAAAATATACCAACTTTTAAATAATACAAATTCATAAAAAAATTGTACGTGAAAAAAATAAATTTTCCTCAACTCATATTAAAAATTTCTTCTCAATAAAATAACTCAAAGAGCTACTTTAATAACAATGGACAAAAAAAATTAAACCAGCGGGCTTGCATTCCACACATATTATATTTTCTGCCAGATGATCAGGGCTACTATTTCTTTACAACTGGTGGACACTTCAAGAACATTAATGGGAACAAATACCTACTCATTTATCAGCCGCTAGAGCATCCCGAGAGCATGTAACATAGTGTCACTTTTTCCATTGGGGTTGATTTTATTTATATATATATATAATTTTTAATGATAGAAATATATTATTTTTTTAATGTTGTATTTAGTGTTATTTTTTAGAAGTTTTTTAGGTGGATTTTTTTTATAATTTTTCTAAAATTTGGAGGAATTTATTGAAATCACAAGTTTGGTGAGTAACTTTGTACAATTAAAGTACCGTAGGGATTTTTCAGGGCACTAAATCCATATATATAATGAAAAAAACAGTTTAAATAACTGAATTAAAATTTCACCTCGAAATTTTCTATGAAATTTCAACATCAAAATATCCAAAAAATCACACTAAAAACAACTCCCTTTTCTAATTAAAACTACTTTAAAAAAATACTTTCATTCTAACCTTTTAAGAAAAAGCATGACATTCTAAAAATATACAAAGTGCATGCATATTTGTTAGGTCAGCGGTCTAAATACTATTGTGATGTGAGTGGCCTCAAGGGTTTTAGAGCACTTCAATTATGCGAGTTACCTATCAAACTTGTGATTTCCATAAATTCTTACTAAATTTTAGAGAAATTAAACGAGAAAAAACTTTCAAAAAATCACACTACAAACAACTCACATTAATATATTCAAAATTATATTTTAAATAACTAAATTTATCATATTACAATATTATATTATTAACATTTACACAAAAAAAATACTTAAACTAATTCTTAATATTTTATTTTAAAATTGTAAAATTCTTATTATTTATTTAATATTAAACCAACAAAAATTTTAATAAAAAAAAATAATTTTATACATGTTACAAAATGATTCAATGGAAGGCGATATAAGTTTTACTTAACCTACAATTTGTTTTGAGAAATTGGAGATTATTTATTTTCATATTGTATAATCATTTTCATTTAATTATTATTGTGAATATTAATATTTTTATTATTTTTATTTTATTACTTATTTTATCACTTTATATTTATTATAACTATAATAATTTTAAATAATTTATTTATCTTTTAAAAATAATATTAATTAAATTTCTTAAATTATTATTAAAAATATTTAAATAATAATAATAATAATATTGATATTGATAGGTAAAAATTAGTAGGAAGTCTCAATTAGACCTCATATTATTGGGGGTAGAAATCTCATCTAGTATGTGGGCTCAACCGACGATGTTTGTTTCTTTTCTCTTGGTTTTTTCATGAAGAGATGTTAATATGAAAGCAAATGTGAAATACACAACTTGTGAATATGGATAAACCAATAGATGATAAATTTGAAAGATGAAAGACATGAGTGTAACAACACTACAATAAGACCAAGTACATCTCAAAAGGAATTAGTTAGCTAAACACCATTCAAAACACGCAAGAGTAAAAAGAGCACTAGAAACTAATTATGAAATAGTTCACACTTATTAGCTAGTGTAATGGGTGGAATAAAAGCGCAGAGGTTCATTAGAAAGCATATGAAAGCATATGAGTCATAAGCCACGAATTAGTTCATCAACATATAATTCATTTGAAAGCAAACATGAAAACGTTATAGAAATATCAACGAACCATTATTACAATTATGAAAGTGCACGAGAATCCTTCCAAAAATGTAGAGCCTCTCATTAATAATGTTGGAAAATTGAATACTGGAAGGAAGACTACTCATACCATCCCCCAAAATAAGTCCCTAGCCTCACTATAGTTGAATCTCCAAAATACCAAGAGTAAGAGTGCTCCTAGCTACCTAAATGTTTACAACCATCTCAAAGTTAAAAGCTACATCCAGTGCTAGAAGCCCCTTTCTCTAACAATATGAGGGTATATTTATACAAATGGCGGGTGATTCTTCACCCTCCCCATGACTCTTCAACTACCTCATAATTTTTCATATTCCTATTGACTCCTACATGAATATTAGTATTCCCCATTTTCAAAATTATGACAAAATAATATTTGCAATATGGCAGAACAAATACAATGAGATTTGATGTTGGATCTTGGAAGGAAGATATTATATTTTGGAAGCTATCCTCTGGTGTCTTAGACAAACATTGGGGTAATTTTCAAGTCCCAGAAATGCTATGTTTTTGCCTTCGTGGTGCCTTATTTTACCCGTTTGTTTTACCAATTTTGACCCTTTTACCATGCACTTCCTCATCTTTTTGATGCAACAATGAACAATTGGGTTTAATGTGTCATTTTAATCAACATTTCTTCATTTATGTATGATTTCAAAGATCTTATGTTTTTTATGAGTCCCTAAAATGAGTTATGTAATTCTTGCACTAGAGTTAAAATAGGTGTGGATCACTTTATCTTTTGAGCTTTCCACGAAGGCCAATGCTAGTTGGGAGTACGAGCACTTGTTCGAGGCTATTTTGGAGCCTATCTAATAGTCAAAGGCACACTTATCTTTCACTAACATGTTCCTCCACAAGCAATAGTTCCTGCACCGATTTGGGGTTTGAAATATTGGGCAGCACTTTCGGGAGGAAACTGAGACTCGGTTAGTGTCTACAATGATGTTTTCATGCTGTCACATGATTCATAATGCATCTAGGTCGTATGGATGGATTTTTAGAAAAGAATTGATGATTCAGCCCCAAACTCATATAGTTTTCAAACTGCCAAATTCCTCCTCTACTTTCGTGCAGATGAAGGTGAATCTCAAAATTCTGGAACGTGGGTTTTTCTCCCAGTATAGGAAATTTTGTATGGTGTGGGTTGTTTTCCAAAATTCACCATGTTTTGAGAGATTCAAAGGGTTATTTGAGGAATATTTGTGAAAAGAAAAATGTAATTTTCCATAATTCTAGAATCATCCCCAAATTTACAAAAAAATGTAAATATTGCATCATATACGTATCTTCTCGATTAGATAATGGTTGTACTAGACTTCCTTTTGATGGAAAGATGTTATGATCCCCTCTAATTCAATTTGTGTTTGATTTGGCTTGTTCAAAGATTGTTATGTAACTGCAAAATTTATAAAAACCAAACCATGGCTCTGTAAAAAGGAGGGTAGCAATAATATTAGACAAGGTTGTTTGTTTAAGCTCCAAGGAAAATTTATTTTAGGTGTTCGATTCTGAGCATTCAACTCATGATGTAGAAGGTTGAGTTATCTTTTCAATACAAAATAATTTTGTGCCAAGTTTTACTTTTCAATTTTCATTCAATTGTGATTCGGTATTTTGTTTCATTTCAAGAGGCAACAAGATGGTTGGGAGCCTCCCAACCCAACTTCTTGTCTTATCTCTCATTACCCACTCTTCTCTGCACTTATTTATGTCATAGTTTATAGATCTATTTATTGGTGTGTTCATTGCACTTATTTATGTCATAGTTTATATATCTATTTATTCGTGTGTTCTTTGTGATTCAAATGTGCTAACCAGAGTGATTGTATTAAGATCTAAGGGTTTTTGGTATATATATACTCTGCCTCATTGCATACTTTCTTAGTGTATATGATATCTGAGATATTGTCTTGATGTGTAATGCAAAAATTGGTGAAATTATGGTGATTTGTAATTCATATTAGCAATATTCCTGAATCTGATGCATTAATTTGGTTTTAACATTGTATCACACACAAATGTCCTAAAGAAGAATACACATCTGGATTTCTCATTTGGAACATAATTAAATTATTTGTTGGAGCTATTATGATCATAGGACCTATCATGTGTGTGTATCAAGTTGATCTAATTTTCATTGCAACAGAGAATATTTCTTGTGAAATCTATGCCTTAGTGATAATTTGAAATAAAATTGACGTGTTGTCTCATTTCTCACAAAGGCATTGATACAACAATGCTCAAGACTGAGATCTGAAGTAGTAATGTAACTCATTAAAATCGTTAATGTACATATAGATTCTCTAAGCAAATATAGACATAGAAATGATTTATTATTTTTTCTTAAGTGGAGGTAACACATTTTCTTTGATTGAATTTTTCATTTAATGATAGATATGCACAGGAACCTTATATATGAAAAGAACACATATGTACTACTGATTTGCTTATGAAACTCAAGGATTTGCAATATTGACATTTCAACATATTAATGAATTTCCTTATATTCTTTTTATGCATGTTCATTTTACAAGGATGGGACTTAGGTAATTGATTTATAAAAGGAAACATGAATGCCAAGTCAAATTTATGTAGTCTCTTCTAAGAAATTATGAACACATTAATGCTTTAAGAGCTACATAACATTCTCCTTGTGTTTTATGTTTCATGCATTTCCAAAACTAATATTGAGGTAGTTTAATTATGAACATTTGGAGTTTCATACAAAGTTTGGAGATCAGTATGAGGTCTGAGTGAAGGGTGTCTTTATTTGCACATTCAAAAATTGTTTTCACATTCAATACATTAGATTTGGAATGGTCATGCCATAGATAGACTTGGAATCTATTCATACTAATGGGGCCCATCAATAGGTATATTTTAAGGTGCATTGCGTTATCTTCCAACGCTTAAAAATCTCTTTTTATCACATTGATTTTCATTTTTAGCCATAATATGCTTAGTAGGAAGACTAAAGGGTGTTGTCGTATTTCATGGCCTAATGTGATTAATATGCAGGAAAAAGAAGCATTTTTAGAGATATCTAATATACGGGGGCTTGTTGGAGACATTTAGAGAGAATATAGGAGGCTTGCCCACTACATTCACTCTGAAACTCGACTTGAGATCAAATATTCCTCACCAACAACTCGATTCACTAGCAATCGAGTAACTCAAGTGCATGTGAAGATCCAAGGGAACCAGATCCACCAATTTTGAGATTTTGGGCATTAAGAAATCATCCTAACAGACCGAGAGATTTGAACCTTTTCCTACATGACCCGATCGATCTGATCGGGGTACTAGCCATCTATTCTTTTCTTTGTTCAATTATTTGACAACATGAAATACCTACCTACCGGAGGAGCTTACCTAACCACAGATGCACAACCAAGAACTAGGCTTATTCAGGTAGGTTTCGATGCGAGTATTCCAGTTCTGGTGGTGGTTAGTCACTAGATGTAAGGAATCTTTTCTGCTAGTCAATTCAGGGAGGCACCTTATTTTCTGTTTTGGAACTATGTATTACTTCTCTGTCTGTGAACCGATAGCAGCCCATCCCCACCCATCATTGCCGAGAGCCAATGACGTCGTATCTACTGGTCATTCTGTA
>APFE031450301.1:2725-55907 GCA_000404065.3 Pinus taeda | reverse complement strand
AAGAACTTGGGACTAAAAGACTAAAAGACTAAAAATGACTAATGAAGGAGAGAGATCTCCTATTTATACAAAAAGATGAGAGCCATCTCATTAATGATAATCCATGAATTTCTCCCTCTACCTCTAGAGTCCTAATCAAAATAGGAACTGATAAGACATGTCTTTTTAGAGTTACAATACAATTAGGAGAGGAGATGTGACACATATCTTCATGATCCCATGATTCTTTCCACTCAAATTCGAATTTGGCCTTAGAGTGCCACATAAGGGTCTTCTAGAAGCCTCCTTTCAATCTACACATGTCAACAATCTCAACCCATTGGTTAGGTATAAGCTTATGCACATTATTTCCTAATTTTTAACCACAAATTCACTTAAAAGGCTTAGAATTAATAAAGATTGGAAAAACATAAATGTGGCCCAATGATAATGAAAGTGGGATGAATGTGGTGACATAGTAGTGAAATGGAGGGGATATAATGGACATAATAGTGAAAGTGAAATGGAAATGAATGACATTTTCAAGACTCAACATACCCCCCAACTGAAGCTATTGCATGTCCTCATGCAATATATATTACATTAACTCTTTTGATCCTTGAGCTTTGGCTTAACTTTGCATGATATCATTTGATAACTTCATTTTTCTGAAAAGTGTTTTACTTGAGTTGCAACATGGTTGGTTCTTGTGTTACAACCATTTTTTTTTTGTTGCCTCATATTTTGATCTTTGAACTTTGCATAATGATATTTTGATTATTGTTGCAAATTATATCTTTATTGGATTGCATGATGGTTGGTTCTTGTGTGACAACCATGATTTTGTTTGTATCCAATTTGTCCTTTAAGTACTTTTTCAAAAGCCATTGTATGCTCATAATAACAATGTAATAGTTAATATATGTTGGAAGTATGTGAGCTCCTGAGTATGGTATGGATATGGAAAAATATGAATATGAATGTATTTCCCCCCCCCCCCAACTAATGGTATTGGCAATTTTATGAAATGAGGAAGAGAAATGTTTTTCCAACAATTATCATTCTAGCTTTTTATGGAATTCTATGGTCAAAAGTTAGAAAATGACGTACCTTCACTTACCCTTTGGAATGGATGAGTTGTATGTGTGGTGGCTGCAAAATTCTGATCATATTCTTCTTCAAGTGGTTGAACAAGAGGAGTCATGGATAAAGAGATAAGATGACTTTTTATTGCTTCTACTAAAACTTGCTGAATCTTCTCCAAAATGCTGAAAATAATAATCTTCATGTCTTCAAAACTCATTGGCACAATTCCTACTATGTGAAAAGATGTTCTGATGTCGAACATAGTAGGCAATTGTTGGCTTAGTGGCCATTAATGGATGCCACTAGTCAACACGAGAACTCTCACCACTGATGACAATGAGAGTCAAGATGCCCAAACACATCTTGCTAGGTACGAATGAATTTGTCGATGTCGAATCACCTAGAAGATATGATGAACAAGGGACATTAATGTATTCCCATTGTTTATAAGCATGAGGACTTGCCATTAAGGCATGCAAGCCTCAAGGTGTTTTTACAAAGAACTTAGACTCAAAGGACTATGGACTCAATAATTTGCATTGAAGCAGGGTTTATTTGCGAAATGAAAATGACAGGAAATGGAAGATGAAAATGGAAGATGGCAATGGGAAATAAGCATGTGAATGAGCCTCTTGCTTTTATTTGTGGGTTATAAATGGACAAAAAGAGATGGAAAGTGTATGTGAATGTAAATGGAAAATATGAAGTGAAATGAGGTGAGTGGTTTATTATGAAGTATGGATGTGATGGAGATAATAGTATCTGAAAGTTTTTCAAGTGTTTGGATCTGATTTGGCATCAACATATTTCCTCTTTGTTGTTGATCATCCTCTTATGAAACAAATTGGTCTCTTAGAGAGACACCATTCTCTTGTAGTCATTTGTCCTTCCTCCTGGAACCTGCAAAAAAAAACTAATACTTCTTCTGCAATGGAATGTAAGGTTATCAAAGGAGAGAGGTGATCAATTTCTCTAGTTATGATATTTACACACAAAACTAAGAATTTGTATTAATGAAACAAGTTCTCAAAGAAAAAATCAAAAGAATTTATACCTGCTTGGGAATTGGTGCCCCAAGTTGAATGTTGCATCTTTTCAGCAATTTATTTCATTATTTTCCATTTCAAACTCTAATGATGGATTTTTCATTATGTAGATCTTGTTGAGATCTTTCCAATGGTACTTAAATCATCAAAATCTGATTTCGTATGAAAAAGTTAGGCTGATTTGAACAATGAGGTTTTTTTCAGTCTGCGGAGTTGGACTTCAGCTGCAGAGTGTGCACGGTTTCTGTAGCTAAAAATATTGAATACAAAGTTAGACAGTCATCTTTCATCATCAGTCCAAAATTAATCAATACCTTCATAAAAGTGAGAAAATAACTTATTCATTTCATTGATTCAAAATTATTATTATTTTCTTGACATGCAGCGACTTAGTGTGGCGACTCAGTGTGGCGACTTAGTGATAACACACAATTTGACTTCCCATTGACCGGGGTCTTTTTCATCAAATTGGATCAAATGAATAGGACACCATTCATGTAATGACATTCCCCCAACTACCCATG
Source organism: Pinus taeda (assembly GCA_000404065.3). Classification (NCBI taxonomy): domain Eukaryota; kingdom Viridiplantae; phylum Streptophyta; class Pinopsida; order Pinales; family Pinaceae; genus Pinus; species Pinus taeda. Next base: position 53,272 of record APFE031450301.1, on the reverse strand, counting down.
TGACTTGTTTTGCTTAATGACACTTGCAACCTAGAGTTTAACAAAAACAACTGCGGAAAGTTGAGCCAGCTGCGGAAAGTTGAATCAGCTGCGGAAAGTGGCTGGATTCCGCAGCTAATGAAAAGATAGTGTAGAAAATACTGTGAAATGGAGTGGCTGTGTGCGTGGAAAAGAAAAATGTGGAGGATGTAAGCAATGGCACACGTAGACAAAGTAGAAGTTAGAGAATAAATTTTTGAATAACTAACAATAAGCTAGCCCATTCTTCTTTTAAAACATGAACAGGAATTCCCTTTTTGAAAATGGTGACATCCATACCTGGGTCACGTAAGATCACTCTCCAAGCTTCATCACCAATGCCTCGGTTCTTAAACCAGCGTTCACCTCCTTGGGGAAGTTTTGTGGCAGCTGTTATTGACGCTTCAATTACTGTGAATTTTAGGTCTCCAATTTCCACCTCTAGTCCGTCAAAAGACCTTGCAAAGGCCTTTGTAACCTCCCTCGAACTATTGACAACCTCATTCCTACTTGAATTTTTGGCTAGGTGATATAGACAAAAAAAAATTGACAAAAACATAAAAAAAAACTATAAGACTATACATTGATTGCCGACATAGAACAAAGGTACCCAAGTATCCAAATACACCCAATAGATATTCTCAATTTGCAATATTCCCCAAAACTTGGACCTTCGGACAATTGCCATGTTGCTGATGGAATGCCTCATGAACATGTGCCTCAGTGTGTGTCGTTCTTCCTTCAAGGAATTCCTGTCTTTCTTGAAGCCTCTTTTGCCTATGCCATAAGGAACCCAATCAGTCAAATATATGCCATTGGTTGTGTTGTAGGTCATTCATGAAAGTAATGACCTCATTTCTATCATTGTGCCAGTCCTACACCAATTTCTCCACTAGTGCTATAACCTAGTTAATATTTTCCTACAAGGATTCGAAGGGTGAAGGTAACACCACTCACCCCCATGAAAGGGCACACAACTATTCCACCTCCTCCCCAAAATCTTGCTTCTCCCCGTGATGAATTGCTCCCTAACCTCGTGGGCCATCTCCCCTCCTCACTCTTCCCCATTATTGTTGCACCTAATCCCCTTACAAGTCACCCTCAATAGACTAACCTTCAAACCTCCACCGTCACAGGAGCAAAGTTTCCAACAGGCCCAACTGTCAACGTCAACAACCACGATAACAATGTCCAAGGACATTCAACAACCTCTATCCATGCAAAGAGATCAATCACTAATCGATCACTCAGCTATGTTCGTCCCTGTCCACTTCACTCTCGATCGAGCTCGCCATCCACTTAGCCACCAACACAAATTACAATGCACATCGTCCTTTGAAACATGGGTCAAAGGTGGAACCCCAAGGATCAAACGTCAAAGACCTCCAAACTTTACAACCACATCCTCTCTACAGGCACCCAAGAATAAAGAACAATTGCACACAAGGTCTCGAATTACATATGGGAGGCTATCAACTTTGGACTTCTCCCCTACTAACCCCAACTAGATAACACAACCATCTACAGAAACACGATCTAGGAAATGCAAAACATAAAGCCACAAAAAGTTGGAAGGCAACACCTGAAACCCAAGAGTAGAAGAAACTTTCGCGACCAAAAGTGGAGTGGCATTACCAATTTCTCCCAGAGTTTCACACACAACCTAGATTAACCCAAATGGGCCAAGATCCAAAAAAATTTCATGAACCAACTACCATGTGGTTCAATATACCCCAATACCCTTGCAGAATAGGAGATGGGGTGTGGTTGAGCCAAGCTGCCACCCTGCATTCCAAGAACTAAATTCTTCACTAGCAGCACTTTGCCCATGCCCAAAGAATAATCGTTACAACCAACTATGATCCAGACTAAAATAAAAACCTATGCTCGTTCACAAAACTTCTCCAGCCCCATGCCCAACCTTGCTTCCTTAATACACTTCATTCAATTGTTACCTATAAGGGGAGTTAATGACCCCTGTTGGTCACTTGTCCCAACATTCATTACCCCCATCGAGGATACACAAAATGATAATTTAAAAAATAATAATAATAATGAAAATAAATATTAAATATAAAAGTAAAGAAAATAAATATTAAACATGAAAATATTTGCTTTTCTCATGAATGCAAAGGCTCTTTGTTGAAATTTATTTATTCTTCAAAGACTCTTCCATGAAATTTATTGTTGTGTAATGAAGACAAGTTTAGTTATATTTTCACTCACGAATTTAAAGATTTTTTAGTCCAAGAATTCAGATGTAAAAAAATAAGGTGACCCACTCAGTGCTAGAATTTCAAATATGTTTAGCATGTCAATTAATTTTTTTATGACGATTACCTATTTCTCATGCCTATCATTTTAGTCTTTATGCATATTCAAACCTCCATTGTCACGGGAGATGCAATTAAGCCAATGAGATTTTTGGGTATATAGAATTCAATCAACTCATCAGTTGACAAGTTTAACAGATAACAAACCTACCACGGTGACTAGTACATCCAAAGGGAATTCTAATAGGGAAATCAAAATCTAATGTAGTATTTCCCAGGTGCGCGTTAGAGGGTCCAATACTATTATACTATATGGGAATTTCAATGATTGGAATCATACATTTAAAGTGGTGTAGGTTGTCAAGAAAAGAATTATGATTGAGGTAATCCTTAAAAAATAGAAAAATATATATATATATATTATATATATATTTATATATATATACTATTATATATTATAATATATATATATATATATATTTAAATCTATTCAAAATATCTATCCCTCATGCTCAAAAACATACCATAGGAAGGACATCTATTTGCATAACATTGAATGTTATGGATCGATAAGCACAACAATACCAATTTTAATATAAAAATTACATAATCCTAATTGTATGAGGAATTGAATTTAGTTTAGGAAAGGTAAAATACAACTTGTAAGTAAATTAGGTAAAAAATTGTTAAAATGATCCCATAGACATTACAAAGGGTAAATATTCATTGTCTTTTTGAAACATCTGCACAATCTTCATGTTTAGCACCTAAACAGAGTCAATACGCTAGGAGCTCTAAGATCCAAAATGACTGCAAGATAACAACCTTCAGGTATGCTAGAATCTCTACAGAAAACCCTAATTACGCATAGTTAGCATAGAGCCCAAATATATTTTATTCTCAAATATAATGATTACATTCCCTAAGTTTTGCACAATAAAATTCCACCCTATTCAAAAAAATTCTCAAAATCCTTAAGCCTAATTTAAATTTTTTCTTCAAACTCCTTTTTAATCCAAAATTGAAAATGCCACATTGATTTGATTTGTGTGATCTGTTCAATTGGTTTTTATATTTTATTTATACATAATGATATTTTGTTATGACCAACATTACATTAATTATTAAATTTTAATTAGTGTTGACATTACATTAAATTTGCTTATGTTAAATGTTAAGTTTTACAAACATTTATGCTACACATCTCCTCTATACTGGGTTGTAGAGCGCCTCTCGACACAATAATTTTTTTCTAAAGTATATCAAAGAAAAAATGCCATGTACATATGTGTGTAGTTATATATATTATGAAGATTTTAATGTAATTAAAAAATAATAATATTTCTATATATGTATGTATGAGTGATATATAAACATAAATAGTATTATAAATAACCAATATATATTCATCTTAGCTTTGAATCTATTAAGTGTCAAGGGAGATTAAATCTCTTAAGGTGTAAACATTTATGCAAGTTTTGCACTTAGAAAGAGGTTTGCATCTTGAGAGATAAGTTTTTCACTTAAAAAAGGTTTTGCATCTTGAGAGATTTGATCCTTCTAGGAGCTTAGTAGATGCAGAGTTAAGGTGGTGTTGATGGCTCTAAAATCACTGCATCAACATCGGGGAAAACCACCCAGTTTGGACCTTAGTGCAGCTCCTTTTCCATTTGGTGTGGTGGCTCCCACTGGATATAATGGGACCAGTTTCGCAGTGATGTATGAGTTGATGGGTGGTTGGTTTATGATGTGTAACGAAGGTGATAAGTGTTTTATCCTACAATTAAAAAAATATACAAATATAATTATATAACCCGGATATCCTGTTAACAATGCGATTTCTGATTATTCCTAAAGGATAAATAATCATATAGGTGGCTTACTTATCAATAGAAAGGTGCATTCATATAGTGATTACTTTGTTTAAGAAATTAAACAAAGTAATTATAAAAACATTATCACATTCATCACAATATATATCACTGACATATATATTCAAATGATAACAATTCTAAAACCTTCAGAAATGATATGCTAAATAATTGTCTAAAAAAACACATACATATATCAATAATAACAAGCTTTAAGAAATGTTCATTCACATAGAGAAATAACACAAACACAATGATATAAGTACAGTATGCATTTGAATCCTTCCGATGTAAACCACACTCTGATTCCACTTTCCTATTTGAGAAACCTCGAGAAGATGCAAAAGTGCAAGTCTTAAACAAATCTTCTTTCATAAAAATGCAGAATCTTGATCCACTTTTGATAATAATAAAAAATAATTAGAAGTATAGAATTGCAACTCCCAAGTCAAGTTTTTACAAATTTGAGGACCCTTTCTAAATACATGAAAGGGTCTTAAATAATAAAATAAAAACTAACTATCAACAAAAATCGGTATGTGTTGTTCTAACTGTAGACATGAAAATATGGGATTTACTATAAAAATAACAGTGCAATAGCGATTGAACTAATTCATTGAAACAGCTTCTTTTCTTGTGCTTGTAGCTGACAGATTGCAAGCATTGGTTGGATTTCTGGAGGTTGATTCATCCTGGAGTGTAGATGGGTTGTGTACGTGGCATCAGAGAGTTCGGGGATCATGCAGTTGACCGCGTCGAAAAGGCACTTCATGGCCATCTGCTGGCTATGTGGCTTGACTAGAAAAAACCAGAATGTTTCCCATGTCAAATTTTGGATTTCTCTGATCTGTTTTTCTCTGTTCGCCAGCTGCTGTCTCCAATTATGTTCCAGTGCCTTTGCTTTCGGGAGTTTACTTGGAGAGCAATCGGAGATCAAATTAGACATATGTAAACTATTATTTACTAATTCGATCAAACTGTTCATTGCAGCTCTGAACCTAGAAGTTGCTCTCTCGACTTTCATTAGCTAGGACTCCCATTCCGAAAACAGGATTTCCTTGTGCGATTCTTGTATTTTTGGCAAATTGGCAGCCATTCCTTCTACGGAATCTTGCCAAGACAGAAAAATTATTATCCTTTCATCTGTTTTTTCCAATTCCAGTCTGACGTCCACTGCCTTTTTATCAATGATGCAAAGATATCGCACAATGGGTCAGCCAATGATATGTTATGGAAAAGGATGTTCAACTGCCAGTACAAGGCTTTGGTTATCTCCAAGGCTTCTTTTCTAAATTCACTAACCTGTGGATAACCCCTGTATTTTTCTATCTATACTTACATTTGTGTAATTTGATCTTCCTTCGCTTTCTTTTCCTGCTCAATTGTCATTTGAAGCCTGCTTAATTCTTGAGACAACTCCTGTTGTTTATGGAGAGTCTGCTCATCAAACCTCTGTTTCTCCAGTTTCAACTTCTCTCTTAGTCACTCATTTCGTTGTCTCTACTCTACTAGTTGTTGTTCAAGTTGACTAATTCTTTGTTGTGCTTCTGCCTTATTACACTTCAAGTTGAGTGATCCTCTGATCCTTCTCCTTGATTAGCAGGCTGACCTCTGAGGCTTTGTCCATCGTTGTTGCTGTATAAGCCCTTGCATACTGAGATAATTTAGTTAAATCCTCAGAGGGATTGACTTCTTCCTTCCATACCACATTGATCATTTCGTCTTGAGGAGTTAAAAGAGGTCCATGATCAATTTCCCTCTTTTTCCTCTCTGTTTTAACCACAGCCTTGCTTCAGACTATAGAATACATTTAGGGGTGGTATTTCTTCTATTCTTAGTACAATCTCTTCTGTAGGATTTTCGAGAATGATTTCTATATCCTGCTGAATCTTTGGTAGGTCGCTTGTCCCTTCAATTGGAACACCAATAACCTCAGGATTTTGTGTTGTGGGCAATTTTGGTGTAGTGAGCTCTTGGGATTTATTTGGGTTTTTTATGATTAGGTCGAAATGTTCCCATTCCTTGATTAAAGTTGGATCAATATTTGTATCAGTATCAAGGATCTCACTAGTTCCCTCCTTTGTCTACTCCCTTTTAGGGCTCTTTTCCTTTTCAGGATTCTTTTCAATAGTTTTCTCTTCACAGTGGCCTTCCAGTTGCACTGTAGAGGTAATATATAACACGTCTAGAGGTAGTGTTTGCAACCTCTATGCCGTGAACTTAAAAAATTCCTCTAATCCTTCTACTCCCAATCTGATGTGTGCTAGATGTTTCACTTGAGAAAATAACTCAGCTGAAGTGAACAAATCATCATAATCATCCTTCTCATGTTCAAACTTGGCAATTTTGACATGGGAGGTGAAATTGTAGGCGACTACTTTTGGATCATACTGCCTTTTTGGGATGACTGCTAACTTTAACTCTTTAATTTTCTCAGCTTCCTTCTCTGCATGTTCGAAGTCATGCAATGGGAAAGTACCACATCGGAGGGGGAATGAAGGCCACATTTGCTTTTTGGACTCCTTTAGGTTTCTTCACATCCCTATTTGTGTTATCTAATAAGCTATTTATCTAGCAAATAGTTTATCATGAATGTATAAGGGGAGGACATGTGGATCAGTAGTGCTACCAAAAAGTCTGATGTAGGTGAACATCTCTTCACCAAACCAACTACCAATTGATGTTAGGTCGACACTGGCTTCATCGGACAGCCGAAGAGCGGGTTTGTTGAATATAGCATAATGAATAAACAAGACAAAACCATGAAATATTTTATAAATATTATTTTTATAATGGGCTTTCCACAATTCCTAATGATAAATATGAATGGGGATTGGGTTTTGTGGAGTCCATTTCCAACCTAAAATGGGGTAATCAGAGTTGAAACAGATTATGTCCAAAATGTAGGCACTCATATAAAATGGGGGTATTACTTGGGTAGCCATAAACCTATTTTTTCCTATAATCAAGGATTTGGTTGACCATTTTATCAGACAAAATGGTTGCCCAATCCATGATATAAGATTTAACTGTTGCTTCCATTAAAGGTACCATCTCTATAGAAAACCTAGTCGAATCATGGACTCTAAAGAGTTTGCATATCATAGCACCAGCATAGCAGTAAGGAGATGCTAAGGAGTCTACAGAGTACATACCTGATGATTCATGCTTGTGTTTGTTTGGATAATGCCTCCATTGTCTGATAGGGTCTGATTCCACAACATTTTCCTTGGCGAAGGATTCCAAAAATTCCTTGTTGTACTGCTTCTGTGGTTCAGGAAAATGGTTCATCTTTTTTATATCTTCCGCCCTAAATGACCCGAACATCCTTCCATCAGCCGTAGAGAATGTTCTATCTGTTATGCTGACACTTTCAATTACCCATCTGACAAAGTCATTGTAGGGTAATATTTTAGCACAGGCTGCTATTCTATGAAGATAAGAGCTAACCAAATCCTTAAGAGTACTCTCTGACTTATCAGTGGAATCTGTTGTTCCCTTTTCTTCTTCAATCTCCTCTGGATCCTCGGCTTCAAGTAAATTGTATATACTTTCCCATGAAGCCTTGCCCAGACCGAGGCAGGTAGTATCAGCTATCAAGACCTTTTTCACTGGTTCCTCTTTGGCTATGACGGGAGCCTTTGATTTCTTTGATTTCTTCATCATTTTCGCTGGATTCATAAATTCAGACTTGCTCTGCAAAAAGAAACAAAAGATCGTAACGGAGAAAAAATTGTTCAAAGCTAACGCACAATATAAAATATTAATTGTAATTAAGCGTAATAAGCAATACGGATTCTAATAAGTTATGCTACTACAGATGAAATCCTCGAAGGATCCAACCATAACTACTCTATTAATGACTTCCGTAACTGCCAATCATGATACTTAAATGCCATAATGATATGTCGCATCGCTGATATTAGTAACAGTTCTTTAAAGTGATTATCGTGACTTTCCGATCAGTGATTAGCGAAAGTCAGATATCGCAAATCGGGGGGCACAAACATTATGTTTTAGTTGTTTCCTTATATAGCTCTGATTGCGATAAATAGTGAGTTGTCATAGGGAGGCAGGATAATCTTTAAAAATCAATAAATCATTTGTTTCTAATTTATAATTGATTTATGCTTGAGACTCGCAAACATTATACTTCACCTTTATTGGAAAGTGTGCTTTCCAATAATGAAATCACATCAGCGGATTCCAAATGGGCATTTGTTATGTGTTGCGTGCTTTCAGCGATGGCCGGTTGCGATCGGCTTATCGCATCGGAGGCTTTGTATGTCCCCTTGGAATGATTCCTTGAGAAGTTGTGATATGTGCTTTCCGATGGTGTTATCGCATCGGCAATGGCCAATGGAAACCTTAAGTCTATCTTTAAAACAAAGGTTGCGACACATTCTTTTATATTTGTTTTACGAGAAGGTCTTGTTTAATATTTCAATCGGATCGGACCTTTTCATAAATATTTTCATGTGTTGATTTTACAAAGTTGCGATTGTTATTGAACTTAACCTAAAATAAAAATACTTATCACAACTATGGATTTTTTAAAAGTTTTATTGATTTTATCTAAGTTCTAAAAAGGGGACCCATTTCTTGCTAAAGTTTTAGATAAAAATTTTGAAATGGGAAGGGTTGTTGTATAGCACAACATGTGGATATATGTTTATTTTATCAATGTTGATTTTCTTCTTTAAGCCAACTTTAGTGAAAAGATACTTTTAATTATCTAACTTGATGTTAATGATTCCTTTATAGGATATTAAATCTTTTTTATTCTTTATTTTTTCATTGCATCTCAAATTATCTTTAAATTTGGATACCACAATATTTATAATAGTATATATATTCTACAAAATGACCTCATTTTCTATTGTTAAATGATTTAGCCAAGAATTAATATTTGTATATCTCCTTATTTTAAGAGACAAGTGATTTTCATTGGAATTTGAAGCATGTTAGGAAGCCTCTTGTCTTTCATGTTAGTTATTTTGTACTTGTTCATTATGTACCTTCATAACCATACTTTAAAAGAGGAATGGATTGATTTCACAGTAGTTTTTGAATTGCTCTCCATAAAATCCCATCATACATGCTTTGCATATGCTTCCTTAAAATTACTCTGCCATAATTCTTAGCTAATAGACTCAAATTTGGTTTTATAATACATCCCAATAAGTATAGTAATATTTGTTCAATTTAATAAATGATCCAACTTGGTAAAACATTGTTAAACAAGTGAACTCATTAGAAGTTTGTGCATGCAAGTTTCCTTGCCTACATGTGTTTTTGTGTAGGTGTGCCCCCATTGCATGAAATGAATAGATAAATAAGAGATTCTACAAAAGGAACTAAACACAAACGAGGATTATATATGATTTATTTCTTTCTACTTTAAGATTATTAATGATAAAGTGTTTTTGGATTTACCTAATTTCTTTGAAGATTTTTTAAAATGTTGTAAACCCAAACTTCACATTCATATTAGATAACTATATTAACAAATATCTAAAAGAAAAAATCCTGAAAACTTAAAAGTTAATAGTTTACAAAGATAATCAAAATTTAAAAGGAAAAAAATTACAAAAAACTTTTAAAAAAATGAAAAATATTCTAGATAATTTCAAATTATTACATTAATGCTTTAAATACGTAGGATAATCACTTTACTAAGAAAAAACCCAAATTATGATTAAACTTAAGATGTTACATTAAATGCCTCAAATGGGGTCTACACGATGCAAGAAGGTGGGGGGAGTGATATTGCAATCCCACCAGCTCATATTCCAATGGCTCTGTGTTCTCAAATCTTGATAAGTAACTCTAATTATTTTCTTGCAACAGATTCTATCATTCTCATTCTCATAGGTAGCTATGAATTCTGCTATTCACTTTGTGTTAACGGGCTCTAAAATATAAGTTGGGGCTCCAATCTTGTTTCAAAGTATTCAACTCGACACTATTCTTGTCCCACTCAGCATGTTATCACTCAAGAAGCGATTACCAAATTGTTCACATCTGTTTGTTTGTGAACGTTAGGTGTTAGTCCAAGTTCAGTTTTTCCATGTTCAATGTAGTGTCTAGGTCTTTAGAATCTTTGTGGCATGGTTACATAAAGGTAAATAATTCGTTCTCATTCATCACTAGTCCCACAACCCACATAGATTCCTTGTATCAAGTTTGTTTTAAGGTTCTGATGTGTTATAAAGCAGTTTAGGTGTTTTCGTAGCGCAAAAACAAGTTGTTTAGGCGTTTTCATAGTGCAAAACCCAGATTTTACACTGGTTGCGCTACGAAATAGGAGATTCGTGCAATCCGTAGTATATCTTTCTTAGCTGTCATATCTGTCACATTCAGTTATGGTTGCATCATCCACTGTCAGCTTATACACTTTGCCTATCATGTCCAACCGCTTATCTTCATCATTAGAGTCATTAGGTACCTTGGTCTGCCCGGATTGCAAGTTTCAAGAAGAGCCAGGTATTCACAGTCATGATTATGATTGTATTCATTGCATGAGGAATAATCAACAAATGTTAAATTTGAATTCCTCAAATGTCAAGCAAGGTAGTATTCAAGCGAGGCAGCTATCAAGCGAGGCAGTGATCAAAGGTTGAGACAGTGCCAGTCTATCAAGTTTTCATTACATGGAGGTCTCATGGAAGGGTCTATAGAAAGAAAAGGGCACAGGTCAGGTAGATGTATGAGGAGCGAACCTGAAGGTTTATACATTATCTTGAAGAACAGGGAAGTGGAACATGCATTCAAACAGGTTGGATGTTGGAATTTCTGCGAAAAACTCCAAGGAGGTCATGCACAAATCACCAAAGAATTTGCCTTGAATTTCACAGGACTGAATTCAAAAGTTGGTGTGCTTGAATTGAAAATTTCATCATAGGTAATCTCCACAGTCACTGAGATTCCAAGAGGACAAGAAAAATGGTTTAAAAATTTTTAATTTGATATGACCCCCTGCAAACAAAACCTGAAGCCGGAGTTCATTGACTCAGATTTAAACAAGTCTGTGCCTAGAAATTATGTCAAGGACTAATATGCCAATTTGCTTACCTGCATACAGAGGTACCTTACCTGTGAAGAGAGATATAATAAGCTGTATTCATATCATTTCAAGCTTCTACTGCATTTCACATGAAAGACATCTCTTGATTTACCTTTCTACTTATTTCGTAGCTTAAGAAAAATGTGTGACAAGGTGTAGCTAAGGAAAGAAACCTATGAGACCTCATTGTTTCACCACGACTTAGTTAAATTGATTGTTCTGCATGAACTCCAGAAAGTAGGTAGGGATTGGCCCACATTCATGTTTATGTCTGGTTTTAAAAATGAAACTGGTCTTAGCCCCCAAGTTGTGAAAGCTTCTCCACCAACAACTGATCATCGTACAAAAACAAGATCCAAGAGATTCACAAAATTGAAAGCTAAGAAACAAGTAAGGGAGCCTTCCAGATCAATGGTTATCCAAGACACACCCAGCAGTCCCTGAAAGAGAAAACTCAGATCAAAGAAGGTAGAAGTGAATCATCTACAAGAGAAGTAGTCTAGAGAAGAATGACCAGGGGTCAATTAGCTAAGGAAAAAGGCAAGAAGGTGGTTGCTGAGGAAAGCCCTGTTTCAAAGGGAAGCTTGAATGACTTATTGCAAGCCATTGACATTGAAGAATCTCCCTTGGTTCAAGAAAGTTTGATAGAATCAAGTAAAGACAAGACTAAAAGAGTCAAAGCCTCGAAAAAACTCAAGTTTGATGATCAAGTTGCTCAATTTGTCTTTAAGCCAAGAAGACCCGTGACAAGGAATTTCAAACAGATGCAGGAGATGCTACCAGAAGCAGGTGAAACAGAGGAGATCATAAAAGTTCATGACAGACCCGTGACCTCATTAGAAACATCATCACATCTGCATAAAGAAGATAGAGGAAAGGCAATCATCCCGCTAGAGGAATATCGTGTTGAAGAATTGAAAAATAAATTGAGGTTAGCAAATTTTGAAATTGCTAGATTGAAGAAAGCCTCTAGGAAGCATGCAATCAAGGAAGCTCATTTTGACAAAATGAAAGCTCTGTGGGAAGATAAAACATTTCAAATACTCGAGGTGGTCGACTGTAATACACAATATTATACGTGGACAATCCCTGCACTAAAAGAAGCAACATTCATCAGAAGGGTTAACACAAAACTGAGAGCTGGGATCAGAGTTATGAAAAGGCAAATTGAAGATTTGAGGATGCAGCTAAGCCAGCGGGAAAGATCTCCTTAAGAAAAACATATAGCAAGTAAGGTTATATTCAAAATTTTGATGATTTACCTTGTTACAGTTTCTTGAAGAATGATACATCTCTACTCAGTTTTGACAGCTTCAGGGCAGTTGAAAGGGATATGTCAAGATAAAAGAGGCTCAAGTCAGTCAGATTTTGGTGTTAAACTGTGTTTTGTGATTACACAACAGTTTCATAGCGCGCTACGAAACTGCTAAAAAAGACGCATAATGCACAGCAGTTTCGTAGCGCGCTACGAAACTGCTGTAGCCACATAATTAAACTCAGTTGACCAATTTTGAGTAATCAAGGGGAAATTTTTTTGAAAGGGGAGTGTCAAAAAGGATCATTACAATGTGCAAGCAATAAGCAAAGGTAAAACAAGCGGAGGAAAAGAAATATGAACTATAAGTTTTGTCATACAAATCACTGCTAGTTTTCTCCACGACATTTCAAACGGCTTTGAAGAAGTTTTGTCTCCATAAGAATATATGGAAAGGGTCTACAACACATCAAAAACGTGGCACTACAATACACTCTTTTTTATCAAAGAAGACGTCATGGTTAATTGGTCTCAAACATCCTTGAGGAAAGCAAACGCAGGAAAACAGGGGCAGTTTCCTACTTTGCAGGAGCAATAAAGGAGATAAGACATTAAGGGCCAGCAAGGAACTTTAAACATCCACCAAAGTTAATCTAAAGGGAACCACTTGTCAGAGAACGATTTTTTACTGTAATTAATGTTATTATCAGCATGATGTGGAGTTAGAATCCTAATTGTCTTAGGTTCCTAAAATGTCTAGTTAGCAGTTTGTTGCATTTAATAATTAGTTAAAGGTTGAATAGGTGTCATAGCAAGGAGAATTCGAGTTCCCCTCATGTTGGAGGAGGAATCTCAGAGCTCTATATATAGCAGAAGAATTGATGTACAAGGGGTTGGAAATTTATTGAAAAAGGCTCTGATATTTGGCTTTATGTAAAAAACTTTGTTTTAGTAATACAAGACTTGGCTTTACTTCTCAGGAATCAGAAGGAATTTACTGTTCAGAATGTTGTGTATTATCCTCTCTTCAGTATTTCCAATAGTATAGATGTGTGATTACTTAGAAATCACTGATTGTGCTCTAATTTCCTTCACATATTTATAAACTGTGTTGTCCTATATGGTTCTAGTGTGTTCTGAATGGTTGAATTCTAAATGTCCTGACTTCTATGTAAGGTTGATATCATTGTTATGCTGAAATTGTTTTGACTCCATAAGCCTAATGGATAATCTCTAATTGTGTTTCCACCACTTACATTTCTGCATTTGTTTCACAAGAGTTAGCCATCTTAATCATAATCAAAATCATTAATCCGTTGAGAGAGCCCTCTCAGGTTGGGGAGGCTAAGCCTCATCCTAAAGTAGGTTTGAAATAGTTACTTGAAGTCTACCTGATCAGCAGCCTATCAGGGTCTGACTTTGAGATAACATAGCCCTTAAGCACAAGCTCACTAATTCGATGTCAATTAAGGAGGCCATTCATCTACTTTTGGGCCCATCTCTTTTTGCAGTCTTATACTATGCTCCATTAGAGAGCTAGGGTGCATAGGGGCACAACTTATTGTTTGGAATGAGGGCGCTTAAGAGCTCAGAATAGAGTTAAAACTTCAACTAACAGAGTTAAAGAGTTTACTCCCTTACTGGTTTAGGAGCAAATTACCTAGGTAAAGAGGGAATTAGCAAATAAGTGATGCACCCTCAAGTGCAAGTGGAGATATTAGAAGGGGATATAGAATACATTGCAACCAGTATATGCATATGATTGACATATTTTGGAATTTAAATTTTCTCTTGGGTGGAGTACATGTGGATAGAAACGAAATTAAGGAGGACACTCTCCTAATGCCGAATCAAATGCAAAGGCACATGATTGTAATGGATCACATGCTTGAGTGGATAGAGATGCATATGGGCATTTCTCATGATCTTGGTTGCTCTTTGGGCAACAACAAGGAGCCCATTCTCGTTGATGCCATCAACTCAGATAAATTTGTATGAATGTTTTTCAATTACTTTCTTTTTAACACTTTTATGGTTTCATTCTGTAGTCTTCTATTTCAGAATGGCCCGAGAGGCCTTATAACTAGATTTTGTGTTTCAGTTTCTAGAACTATAAACATCAATCTATCTTTTGCAATTTTGAAGCAATTGAAATTCTATATCTAGTCTAGTTTCCCTAGTGGCAGACTATAATAGGCTTCATAAGACATTCAATTATAAATATATGATTCTTGAAAATGAAAAATTTACTTCACAAAAAAAACAAATGTTACATTAAATGATTATGAAGGAGAAAAACAATTGCAATATGCCTAGAGCTTTCGAGTATGCACTAGCAATCAAGAAGATGTCTCTCCACTTCTATACAGTTTGAAATTGGATTTAACTAAATGAATTTATTCCAATATTGTGATTATAGACTCTTTAGTTGTTATCCAAGCAACACTAAACTTTCTAGGTCAAACTTATACAAATTTGTTTCAATCCTATTTAGAACAACATAAGAGGTGGCGTGATTTTAGAAAATCGGATCCCTCTAGGTTGTGACAGAACAAAATATAGAATTTGTCAAATTGGCTAATGATGCCACAAGAGATAAAATTAGGGTGTTGAGGATTAATGGCTCAAGGTATCATGAAGCCACACCTCAAAATTGTAGAAAAATCAACACTTGGCACATAAAACTTATGAATTCACATATACACCATGAAGCAATTTCATTCCCAAGCTTCCATATTTATGAAAATAGACCCTTCATTCTTTCATGCATGTTTATTCTAGAGAATTTATGTGTAACTGAATGCTATAAGTTTATGTTTTAGCTAGGGTGGGATAATGGCTTTTAACTAAGGATAATTCAAAGGAGTTAGGTGGTTCTCTATAATGAATGTTAACATTTTCTCCACATCCATTCCAACGTTAGGTATTGGAATACGCTCGAAATTTGCATCTCCCATTTTAGCTCTACGTTTTGGCTTCAAATTTGAGGTTTAGTTGGAACTGTTTGCAATATTCATGGTTCGTTATGGTTTCAAGTTCTTATGGATATTTGTGTGTCCTTTTTCTGGTTTATTAGAATCTTGTTGGAAGTAGTATGTTTTTTGTTTGTTGGTAGGTGCTTTAGTTTAGGTTTTCTCTAAGTTGGGAGCTTTGGATTTCCAGAGGAAGTTTTTGGACTAATTCGGCTTAATTGCTTTGTGAACCCCAATATCTTCCATTTATGTTGTTGTTCTTCTCTTGTGATAGTCATGGAATTCCAAGAGATGAAGAGAATTTTATAGGTACATAAGGAAACAATTAAGGATAATAGGGACAATATTTGCACATCATAGCGAAAGTTTACGAATATGAGCATTACTGAACCTCCTAGATTGCATATATCATAGGTATCATGGCACATTTGAATTAGGTTGTGACAAATTTGGAAGAAGAATGTGCTTTACTAAGGAACACACAATTGAGCGAGTAATTTAGGTGTCCTTGATCACATAAACTCAAAACTATAGAGCAAGGAGAACTTGGGGAAGAAGACATTATTCAACAACTATTGAAAGTCATATAAATACGTGATCTGGTACTAAAAAATTTTGCATAAGGAATTGAAAAGGTGACCAACTACAACATCTTCTAGTTAGTTTATCTATTTCAAAATTTTATTAATATTAGATAGATTTTATAAGATCTATAGTAGTTCTAAATGTAAGGAACTTTTGTTATCAATCTTATGTAAATTAAAAGTTTGTTATCTTTAAAACTCTCAAGAACAATATATTATTGTAATTTAATTATGATACAAAATCTTTTGGATTAATAAGCACATTTCCATCAATTTAGAAAAAATGTTATATTTATTAGACTATAATTTTTGAGATTAATTTCTTAAGCCTTAAAAAAAAATTCCAACAATTTATTATTATTATTATTATTATGTGAGTCTTGAGATGATTGGCACACCTAATCTATGGCTTGAGTAGCTACGACTAAATGGCATGTAAGTTGTCAAAATCACCTGGGGATTACACTCAGCCTCGACCACTACGCCCTTGGCTTGGTTGAATTTTTTCCCATGCAGTTTCAAACTTATGACTTTTACGCCACATAGTACCTTAATAGAATACCCTACCACTATATATATATTTTCAAAATTTATCTAAACATAATTTTATTTCAAAAAAAAAAATTACTATATACAAAAGATATTAAGAAGGTAAAGCATTGGAATGAACATAAAAAAAACTCAACGCATATGATTATAGGGATGAAGATTGAAGCCTCAATATTAACCACATTAAAACAAAACACACAAGTTATTAAGAAGGTAAAACATGGTAATGAACACACACACACACACACACACACACAAAAAAAAAAAAAAAAAATTTATGATTACAGCGATGAAATTGAAACTTAATTATGAACCACATAAAAAAGTAGAGAGTGCAAACCAACATAACTTTATTGATATAAAGAATGCATACTAACATAACTTTATTGATATAGAGGTAAAGAATTATATATTAAGTCAGTTAGTGTTGTGTTTTGTATTTTTCTATAGTGGGGAAATCTATTATAATTTAGTTGTCAAAACAATAGTGGGACAACATGCAAGCTCACTCATCACTGTTATTTAAGGAAAATCATTCCATTTGGAATTACCTATTAGTGATCTGTAAGGGGGCAGTGGTGGTTTGTAAGGGGGCTGACTTTCACTCTTGGATTTGGGTCTTGGGTCGTTAACCTATTTTCTTGCGTCCAAGGAAAACAACTCTTAGCCAAACAAAAAGCAGTTTAAGGACATAATTTAGGCCCATTATTATGTTTTGTATTGTGTGTGTGTGTGTTTTTCCTTTAGTTAATGAATTATTTAATTATATTGATATAAAATAACAATATTAGAATACAAATATCTATTTAATAATATTGATATAAAATCATAATATTAGAATACAAATATCTATTTAATAATATTGATATAAAATCATAATATTAGAATATGACACAATGTAACTTATAGACGAAATGTCCTTTTTGACAACATTTTTTCTGGTTACTTTTAATTAAAATCCTACAAAGATATTTAAAAACTTGAGTTTCAGTTGTTTAATCTGCAGAATTCGAGTGCCCGGGGGTTTTTTTAGGGTGTTGAATCCATTTATGGATTTAAAAATGCTTTTTAAATAACAAAAAAACACATTCTTTCTTGAAAGTGAAAAAATCCATTTCCTCAAGTTAAACTATGCCATTATAATGAAAATTAATCCATCAGGAATTATGTAATCAAAACTAAGCTTTACCTTCTTATAAGTATCACAATTCTCTAATTCATATAAACAATTTAAACCTCAAGAGAGATTTGATGGCACCAATGTTGAGTATTGCTCACCATCCCTGCCAAGGGGAGCTCCACTAAGCTCCTTCAATGCTAATTAAGTCATTTTTTTATGATATCTGTGATATCTTGGAAGTTGTATACAAATTGAATTAAATATGTTTCATTTTGTTGCTTGTCCTTCTTTTGAAATTTCCCTTGAAATGAAATGAAATTTATTTTAACTTCCATGAGGCTAAACATAACCTATGGGACAAATTGCTTATCCATATGGTTCTTGTATTCGACCCTTTTCTTGTGAAGTCTCACAATAAATGCTCCCAAATTTCGACAAACCCCTCACTGAATAGATTATCCCAAGAGTTAGCTGCCAGAATATATGCATAACTTTCCCTGTTGTCTTTGAAGACCACACATTCTAAAATAAAATTATTTTCTGTTTCCACTTTTCCAGAAGAGAAAAAAACACATACTCTTTCCTCCCGTGCTTCTTTTGGCATTTTCAAGTGCCCTGTTTCACAACGGACTTGATTAGAATTAGTCCTTAATTGAGTAATAAGAATTCTGGCTCTCCAAGAAATATTGGCTCATATGTACGCTATTTGTTGATGATTATGAGTGGGATTAAACTCTTCAATATAATACTTCTTCTTTCTCCCTAGCTCCTTCTCCCAAGTATGTTTGTGGA
Source organism: Pinus taeda (assembly GCA_000404065.3). Lineage (NCBI taxonomy): Eukaryota > Viridiplantae > Streptophyta > Pinopsida > Pinales > Pinaceae > Pinus > Pinus taeda. The sequence goes on along the minus strand of APFE031450301.1, from coordinate 34,772 downwards.
ACTTATCCATAACAAAAGATTTTCTCGTTACTGTTTGTGGGACACATGCTCAAGCAAATACCCCATTTACTAAACCATTTTTTATTTTGTTGCATCCAAGTATTCATTCTTTTGCATAATATGTCATTAAACACAAGCTTAGCCCATCTACCCTCTTCCATTTGCTCAATTTTTTTTAAATACCTTATGACTCGCACCATAGCAATTGCTTCAATAGGAGAAGCCCCTATTTCACTTAACAGGATAGCATAAAGAACTGCACTTTTAATCTTGAATTTGTTTGTAATCAAACGCTTCTAAATTTTCTCAATTTGTTTCCACTACACCTCAGATGTATTGCTTACCCATAGTTCACAACCATAGAGAATCACCAGAATCACTAAAAGCCCAAAAAGAGTTAGAGTGGTTTTCCAGTCCCATAACTTTGCTTCTCTACACTTTTTTTAAAAAGCATAAAATGCTTCCAACCCCCCAAAGTTATTTTCTTTCTACAACCATCCTGGCTTATATTTCTGTTGAAGTCAATTATGAGGTATTTGCAATCCTCAATTGTTGCCTTCAAAGTAGAACGTATGTTGGTTATGCTTTCTTTTGTTAGAGAAAACCACTAATTTCATTTTGCTAATATTGAATTGCATCCCCACCCTTCTACAAAAATGCTCAAGGGAAAGTAAGTGCTCTTGCAAACCAAGAGCACATTTAACAATCAGAATAATCCCGGTCATCTTTGTACAAAAGAAGCCTTATAATGAACTTGCCCAAATGGATACTATCACCCCCTTGTGAATTTAGTCACTCTTCAAGCTTGTAGATATACAAACCAAAAAGGGTAGGAGACAATGGGCAACCTTTCTTGACCCTAATATCGCTTCTAAAACTTTCAGAAATGCCTCTTGAAGTTCTAATTTTGACTTTCACCTCTTCATATAGCCTATGCACAAGTGCTCTCAAATGCCTGGGAACCTTGAGTTCCTGTATTATGTGCCAAAGTTTATCCCTAGGAACTGTGTCAAAGGATTTTCTAAAATCAACAAAGCAACAAAAGGCTTCTTCCTTTTTCTCCCAAACTTTTTCAATGATGTGCCATAAAGTTATACCATGATCAACTGTGGAATGCTTAGATCCAAAATCTGTTGTCCCTTTAGCACGTTTATCTCTTTCTTCTGCCCACTTCTTGATTTTATTTTCTAACATGCTTCCAAATAACTTTGCAAACAAGGGGTTTATCATTATGGTCTTATAATTGGAGGGATTATTGACGTTACCATTCTTGAAAAAGGTATTGCTAGTGTAGTTGTCCAATTTTTGGGGAACCCCTATTGTATGATGTTGTTGAAATTTTTTGTAATGTAAGGTGCAAGAATTTTTAAGCCCCACTTTAGATACTCTGCTTGGAGTTCAACTAAGTCTTTTGATTTTCCAACACCCAACTTCTTGCTACCCACCTCAACCTCTTGCACCGTGAAGATTTTTGTATCATTGTTAACCAAGGAAGGAGGGTCAAACTTGGGATCCTACTCATAAAGTTGTCTTTCATAGTCAAACTATTTAGAAGTTGTAATGTTGTTTTCAGTTTTCAGTTCTCACCTTTCTCGGTTGGTTCTCCTTCCAAAATAATTTGGGGTTATTTTTCCCAAGGAAGATTAGTTCTTCTCTCCTTGAAACCATGAAATCAACCTTTTTCTTTCTTAATATATGCTTGTAAGCTTTGAGTTTTATGTCATCCTTGTTTGACTCTTTCCACGTTCTCCTTGCCTTTTTGCATTCCTCGTCAAACCAAGCATTAACCGAAAAGCAATTTGTTTCAGACTTCTTAATTTTTTTTCTTTTGCACTCTATAAGTGAGTGTTGAATTAAATGTGTTAATGAAGGCCATGAAATGAGATGTTCTCCTTCTTGAAGAGCCTCTCTAGCGTTATTTTGAAGGTATTACAATTTTCTAGAGTCAAAAGAATTCTACCCTCAAGGAGATTTTGTTGAACGCACTGAGTTTTTGACCCTAACTGCTTCTTTCTTGTCCAAGAGAAACTTAAATAAATTGGCTTGTGATCTGATTTTAAGTCCCAAAGTTGATCTCCAATCAAAACTTCGTCCATTTTCTCACACAAAGCTAATGTAGGCATAGGCATCGGGTAAAGTTAAATTATATTAAGGTTTAAAAAAAACTAATTAATAATAAATATATATTTATATTTATATTATTTGGTAAATTTAAATTATATTAGGGTTTAAAAAAAAACAATTTATTTTAAATAGGGATTTAAATCCTATTACAGTTTTTTAATTTTTTTTAATTTTAAGAAATATTTTTTTTATAGGGTTAAAAAAAAAAAAAACAAATTATTTTTAAATAGGGACTTAAATCATATTATAGTTTTTTCAGTTTTTAAAATATTTTTTTTAATTAAAGATTTATTAAGAAGATAAAAATTTTTAAGATGTAATTTTTTTTTCCATTTAATATAAATATATTATAAAAAATTATATATTTTAAGAAATTTGATTGTTTTGAATTGGATTTAAGATGAATTTACATTAATTTTATATAAATTGTTGAGAACTTTGATAATAAAATCATTTTCTCTCCAAACCTAATTAATTTTAAGATAATCAAATTATCAAAAACTATATAAGAATAAATAAAATTTTACCTCTTATAAAATAATCTCATAAAAATTAATTAATGTGTTTTGTAACTCAATTCTTAATTTTAATTCTCAGTGTGTGGATTATAATTTAAGAAAATCTTATTTATAAAATGACACAAGATTGAAGCACATGATACTATCACAATATGGAATTTTTTTTTTGTCAATATACTAGGAATTTATGACTTAGCAAGAGCAGAGACTCCACGAGGGTGGGGGAGCCAACTCCTTGAGCCTTATCACAAAGGGTCAAAAATGTTCCCCATGAGATTTGAAACCTCCACTAGGGTGGGGGAGCCAACTCCTTGAGCCTTATCACAAAGGGCCAAAAATGTTCCCTGTGAGATTTGAAACTTGGTGAAGAACATGCATATTTCAACTCCTTGAGCCTTATCACAAAGGGCCAAAAATGTTCCCCGTGAGATTTGAAACCTGGTGAAGAACATGTATATTTAATTTTGAGAAATATCACGTGCAAACTTTATGGAGAGGGATTGGAGATGGAAACCACTTTTGAGGAATTAAACTATGCCAAGGGGCATTCAAATCTAATCTCTAAATAAAATTATAAAACCCCACTTACAACCTACACAATAAATCAAAAAAATAAATAAATATGAAACCTCAAATTTCACAAAAACATCCTATCACAATGACAAGTAGTCAAACTTGCCCTCAAAACACATGTTAATAACATGATGACCCCAAAAAAAAGTTAATTACTATGAATTGCGAATTAGCAAGATGATAATTGGTTTTTAAATTAAGAAATTTAATCTTCTTAGAAATTTGATAATTATTCTTCCTTGATGGTAAATATATTTTTCCTGGGGCGAAAAAAGCAAGATTGTATTATATAAAATATATAAAAAAACATATGAGTGCATTAACATGTAGTTATGCATATAGTAAATATATGATGGTAAATATATTTATATTTATGATAAATCTAACCACTTCCTAAAAACTAATTATTTTCAAATTATGAATTACTTTTTGAAATTAATACGAGATTCGGTAATTTTTTATTGAAGGGAAAAAAAAAAATTACTTTTATTATACTTAGCTTAGTCCGCCAAACACCCAACAACTTCCACTTCTATTCAAAAAAGTGAGTCACACCGCACACACGTCGTTGGCAACGGTGAGATAGGAGTATCACTAATTCAATTCTCGAAGCCACGTGCTTTAGATTTATTAAAGTTAATATTATTTTTTTATATTTATTAAAGTTAATATTAAATTTATTATTTATTAAAGTTAATATTAATTTTTTTTTAGAGAGAAAGAGAATATTATTTTAATTTTTACGAGGATATTAATTTTTTTTTAAATAAGAAAAATAATTTTGGTCAAAATTAAAAATCACAATTGACTTCATAAATTTTCCTTAAGAAGGTTTTATGAGGTTAACTTATTGAAAGCCAGTGAAAATTCCATTTATAAAATTAAAAGAAAACACTTGTCATAGGAAAAAATAAAGACATGTACATGTAGGGTTTTTTAAACTTTGAATTGAAGATTATTGATTTTTTTAATTAATAATAATTTTGTTTAAAATAAAATTATATTAGTTATAAATCAATAATATATATTAATTTAAGAAAGAAAGTTTTTTTATTTTTAGATAGAGGAAAAATATTATTTAATTTAATAATTAAATTAGTATTAAGGATTATTATCATTGGATGTTATTTGTTAATTTATATTGATTTATTATTGTTATTCAAAGAAAATCATGTTACTTAAAATTTTGCTTATGATTTATAAGGGGTAGGTTTTCACTCATTTTAGATGTTTAGGTCATTGCTTGATGCCTCTAAAACTTGGATTGTTAACCTATTTCTATATGACAAACTCTTAATCAAATAAAAGTTATTTTACATCATACTTAAATAACATAAAGGAAGTTATTATTTTGATGAGAAAAAATTATTTTAAAAAAAATAAATTATTATTTTTAATTAAGAAATCAATTTTTAATAATTTTGAGTAGATTTGTAGTTAGTAATAAATGATTGTGCCAAGTTATTCAGCCCAATATGGTAGGGTGAAGCAGTCTAACTTACAAAATAACTATTTTTCAAGACATTTTTTATGGTTAATTTTAACCAAAAATATGGCCGATATTTTTAAAAACTTGAATATAAGTTGTTTAATTGTAGAATTCGACCCAAGGGTTTTCAAGGAGTTGAATCCATTTTTGCATTCATAAATGTATTTTAAATAACAAAAAATCACATTTTAACTTGAAATTGTATATGACTCTAGTGAAAGAATTATTTCCTCTATAAGTTAAGCTACAAGTGGTAGAGATGATGTAATGTAATATAATGTAATGCAAATATATTAACTAGGTCAAAATAAAATAAAAATAAAAATAACCCTATAAAAATAACCCTATAAAGTGTTGTAGAAGTAGATCTTGTATTGTGTTTTAGTATATTGCATAATTTGTTGATCTACAGTGGGAATTTCTACCAAGGAAATTAAAGCCTTCATGTTATAAGAGAGACTCATTTCCCTAAGCTCAGATGAAACAACTACCCATTGATTGAAAGAAACTTTTGGTAATTACCATGGTGAGCTCAATGAGTGTGTCTATCATCCTGCTAACACCCGACTCATGATAAAAATTGCCAATTATGTTCACACCATTTGTTGTTGTTCTGATTTTCTGCCATGTATAAACGTGCACTACTAATATATCTGCTTGTCTCCATAAATATGATTGGATTGAAATTTAAACAGTTGCATCTAAGTGTTAATCAAATAAATTTTAGTAAGAACTAAAATAATTTTTTTAATGTTGATTACCTTTTGATCCACTCGATTCCTCTCCTTGGAACCTTTCCAACAAGATTTTACACTTTTTTGCAATCAGATTGTGATAAACCTTATCAAGTTTCTTTAATTTTTTGCTCTACATGACATGCATTAACCAATACACATCATTAATTTAAACCTTATATAGAAAATTCAACTATATTGATTTTTTAGTAAAACTTAAATAACTTTCCTTATCTACTTGTTGGGATGAGCCCCCAGCATACTCATTGTAGTAAGTTTTTTTTCCTTAAACTTTTAATGGTTTTCTTGTATTTCAAAAAAAAAACATCAGATGTAAACATTATCAAAATTTCTTCTAAAATCACATAATGGTGCACATGAAAACATAGTACGCATCAATGCACTATACATATATATAAGCATTGATGTGATATACATATATAGTAGCATCGAAAAGCAGAAGCATCTCCTCTATTGGTTGGTTTCTCTGGTTTCGATTGGTTTGGTGACCCTGATAACTGGAAGTCTACCGCAGGTTATATCTTCACTCTTGGTTCTGGACCTATTACATGGGCTTGCAAGAAACAAAGTTCCATTTCTCTTTCTTCAACACAAGCAAAGTATTGTGGTGTCGTAGAAGCTAGTAAGGAATCCCTATGGATTCGTCAGATCCTGTCAGAGTTTTCCTTTCAGCAACAACATCCGGCTACACTTTGGTGTGATAATCAAAGTACTATTCAACTATGCAAAGATCCAGTCCAACATCAGCGCAGCAAACACATTGAACTACACATGCACTTCATAAGAAAGCTCATTCATGACCATGTTCTTGAAGTGCAATATTGTTCAATCGATGATCAAGTTGCAGACATCTTCACAAAGGCTCTCATAGAGGCGAAGTCTACTAAACTTCGATTTATGGTTGGAGTTCAGGAAGTTGTCACTAAGGGGGGATAGGCTCTAATGCCTCCTTCCTTCTCCTATTGTGTCATATTTGTACATCCTTCAATCCTATCCCAACTTGTTCTTAAGGGGGAATGTTAGGATATTCCAACACATAGGAAATAGTTAAGTATAACTTGGTCTAGTGTAGAGTTAGGTAAAGTATGTTTCTTTACCATGTATTTTTGTAACTTACAATCCGACGGTCACGATATGTTCTAGACATGAGGTGATCTAACGGTTCATTCTCTCCTCGGTATTACCAACACTTGATCCATGGCTTAACACCCGATTGGTCCATGATCTCTATTTAAAGAGCATGGAGGGTCATTTGTAGGGTGACCATTCATGAGAGAAGCTTATGTAAATTTTATTTCTTTTATTAATAACTTGCCTGAAGTGGCCACGTTGGCTCAAGCCGTGGACTATTTCCCTTTTTGAGGGTTTTAACCACGTCAAGAATACTAGTGTATTGATCTGTGATCTGTTTGTGAGCGGTGCCCTTTGGTGTTCTATCTGAGGAACTTACCCTGTAAATTCCTACAATTTTTCCTTCAATGTATAACTATAAATGAACACAAACCTACACAAAATGATATTTTTTTTTTGTAAATAAAAAACTTCTATTAATTTAGAAAATGTTTATGTCGTGTTGCGCCATTTTTCGGACTGTTGACAACCTCATTCCTACTTGACTTGTTGGCCAAGTGATATAGACAAAAAAAATTGACAAAAACATAAAAATAAAAAAAAACTATAAGACTATACATTGATTGCCAACATAGAACAAAAGTACCCAAGTATCCAAATACACCCAATAGACATTCTCAATTTGCAATATTCCCTAGAACCTGGACCTTCGGACAATTGCCATGTTGCTGACCAAATGCCTCATGAACATGTGCCTCAATGTGTGTCATTCTTCCTTCAAGGAATTCCTGTCTTTCTTGAAGCCTCTTTTGCCTATGCCATAAGGAACCCAATCAGTCCAACATATGCCATTGGTTGTGTTGTAGGTCATTCATGAAAGTAATGACCTCATTTCTATCACTGTGCCAGTCCTGCACCAGTTTCTCCACTAGTGCTATAACCTAGTTAATATTTGCCTCCAAGGATTCAAAAGGTGAAGGTAACACCACTCGCCCCCATGAAAGGGCATAGGACTGTTCCACCTCCTCCCCAAAATCTTGCTTCTCCTTGTGATGAATTGCTCCCTAACCTCGTGGACCATCTCCCCTCCTCACTCGTCCCCCTTGTTGTTGCATGTTGCACCTAATCCCCTTACAAGTCACCCTCAATAGACTAACCTTCAAACCTCCACCGTCACGGGAGCAAAGTTTCTAATGGGCCCAACTGTCAATGTCAACAACCACGATAACAATGTCCAAGGACATTCAACAACCTCTATCCCTGTAAAGAGATGAACTGCTAATTGATCACTCAGCTACATTCGTCCCTCTCCACTTCACTCTCGAGCTAGCTCGCCATCCACTCAGCCACCAACACAAATTACAATGCACCCCTTCCTTTGAAACACGGTTTGAAGGTCGAACCCCAAGGATCAAATGTCGAAGACCTCCAAACTTTACAACCACATCCTCTCTACAGGCACCCAAGAATAAAGAACAACTGCACACAAGGTCTCGAATTACATGTGGGAGGCTATCAACTTCGGACTTCTCCCCTACTACCCCCAACTAGATAACACAACCATCTGCAAAAATACGATCTAGGAAATGCAAAACATAAAGCCACAAAAAGCTGGGAGGCAACACCTGAAACCCAAGAGTTGAAGAAACTTTCGCGACCAAAAGTGGAGCGACATTACCAATTTCTCCCAGAGTTTCACACACGACCTAGATTAACTCACATGGGCCAAGATCCAAAACAAATTCATGAACCAACTACCATGTGCTTCAATATACCCCAATACCCTTGCAGAATGGGAGATGGGGTGTGGTTGAGCCAAGCTGCCACCCTACATCCCAAGAACTGAATTCTTCACTAACAACACTCTGCCCATGCCCAAAGAATAATCGTTACAACCAACTATGATCCAGACTAAAATAAAAACCTATGCTCGTTCACAAAACTTATCCAGCCCCGCGTCCAACCTTGCTTCCTTAATACACTTCATTCAATTGTTGCCTATAAGGGGAGTTAATGACCCCTGTTGGTCACCTGTCCCAACATTCATTACCCCCATCGAGGATACACAAAATGATAATTTAAAAATAAATAAATAAAAATTAAAGAAAATAAATATTAAACATCAAAGTAAAGAAAATAAATTTTAAACATGAAAATAAAGTTACGTATTTGTTTCAACTTTCCTGGACATTTGTTTCAATATTTGCTTTTGTCATGAATGCAAAGACTCTTCGTTGAATTTATTTATTCTTCAAAGACTCTTCCATGAACTTTATTGTTGTGTAATGAAGACAAGTTTAGTTATATTTTCAAACACGAATTCAAAGATTTTTAAGTCCAAGAATTTAGATGTAAAAAGATAAGGTGACCCACTCAGTGCTGGAATTTCAAATATGTTTAGCATGTCAATTAATTTTTTTATGACGATTACATATTTCTCATGCCTATCATTTTAATCTTTATGCATATTCAAATCTCCATTGTCGCAGGAGATGCAATTAAGCCAATGAGCTTTTTGGATAGATAGAATTCAATCAACTCCTCAGTTGACAGGTTTTACAGATAACAAACCTACCATGGTGACTAGTACATCCAAAGGGAATTTTAGTAGGGAAATCAAAATCTAATGTAGTATTTCCTAGGTGCACATGAGAGGGTCCAATACTATTATACTATATGGGAATTTCAATGATTGGAATCATACATTTAAAGTGGTGCAAGTTGTCAAGAAAAGAATTATGATTGAGGTAATCCTTAAAAAATAGAATAAAATATTTTTTAAAAATCATATTCAAAATATCTATCCTAATGCCTCACAAACATACCATAGGAAGGACATCTATTAGCATAACATTGAATGTTATGGATCGCTAAGCACAACAATACCAATTTTAATATAAAAATTACATAATCCTAATTGTATGAGGAATTGAATTTAGTTTAGGAAAGGTAAAATACAAATTGTATGTAAATTAGGTAAAAAATTGTTAAAATGATCCCATAGACATTACAAAGGGTAAATATTCATTGTCATTTTGAAACATCTGCACAATCTTCATGTTTAGCACCTAAACAAAGTCAATATGCTAGGAGCTCTGAGATCCAAAATGACTGCAAGATAACAACCTTTAGGTATGCTAGAATCTCTACAGAAAACCCTAATTATGCATAGTTAGCATAGAGCCCAAATATATTTTGTCCTCAAATATAACGATTACATTACCTAAGTTTTGCACAATAAAATTCCACCCTTTTCAAAAAAAATCTCAAAATCCTTAAGCCTAATTTAATTTTTTTCTTCAAACTCCTTTTTAATCCAAAATCGAAAATGCCACATTGATTTGATTTGTGTGATGTGTTCAATTGGTTTTTATATTTTATTTATACATAATGATATTTTTCTAGGACCAACATTACATTAATTATTAAATTTTAATTAGCGCTGACATTACATTAAATTTGTTTATGTTAAATGTTAAGTTTTACAAACATTTATGCCTACACATCTCCACTATACTGGGTTGTAGAGCGCCTCTCGACACAATAATTTTTTTCTAAAGCATATCAAAGAAAAAATGCCATGTACATATGTGTGTAGTTATATGTATTATGAAGATTTTAATGTAATGAAAAATAAAAATATTTCTATATATGTATATATGAGTGATATATAAACATAAATAGTATTATAAATAACCAATATATATTCATCTTAGCTTTGAATCTATTAAGTGTCAAGGGAGATTAAATCTCTTAAGGTGTAAACGTTTATGCAAGTTTTGCACTTAGAAAGAGGTTTTCATCTTGATAGATAAGTATTTCACTTAAAAAAGGTTTTGCATCTTGAGAGATTTGATCCCTCTAGGAGCTTAGTAGATCCAGAGTTAAGGTGGTGTTGATGCCTCTAAAATCGCTTCATCAACATCGGGGAAACCACTCGGCCTGGACCTTAGTGCAGCTCCTTTTCTGTTTGGTGTGGTGGCTCCGACTGGATATAATGGGACCAATTTCCCAGTGATGTATGAGTTGATGGGTGATTGGTTTATGATGTGTAATGAAGGTGATAAGTGTTTTATCCTACAATTCAAAAAATATACAAATATAACTATATAACCCGGGTATCCTGTTAACAATGCGATTTCCGATTATTCCTAAAGGATAAATAATCATATAGATGGCTTACTTATCAATAGAAAGGTGCATTCATATAATGATTACTTTGTTTAAGAAATTAAACAAAGTAATTATAAAAACATTATCGCATTCATCACAATATATATCACTAACATATATATTCAAATGATGACAATTCTAAAACCTTCAGAAATGATATGCTAAAGAATTGTCTAAAAAAAACATACATATATCAATAATAGCAAGCTTTAAGAAATGTTCATTCACATAGAGAAATAAGACAAAAACAATGATATAAGTATCGTATGTATTTGAATCTTTCTGATGTAAACAACACTCTGATTCCACTTTCCTATTTGAGAAACCTCCAGAAGATGCAAAAGTGAAAGTCTTAAACAAAGCTTCTTTCACAAAAATGCAGAATCTTGATCCACTTTTGATAAAAATAATAATTAGAAGTACAGAAGTGCAACTCCCAAGTCAAGTTTTTACAAATTTGAGGACCCTTTCTAAATACGTGAAAGTGACTTAAATAATAAAAATAAAAACTAACTATCAACAAAAATCGCTATGTGTTGTTCTAACTGTAGTCATGAAAATTTGGGATTTACTATAAAAATAGCAGTGCAATAGCGATTGAACTAATTCATTGAATCAGCTTCTTTTCTTGTTCTTGTAGCTGACAGATTGCGAGCATTGGCTGGATTTCTGGAGGTTGATTCATCCTGGAGTGTAGCTGGGTTGTGTAGGTGGCATCGGAGAGTTCGGGGATCATGCAGTTGACCGCATCGGAAAGGCACTTCATGGCCATCTGCTGGCTATGTGGCTTGACTAGAAAAAACCAGAATGTTTCCCATGTCAAGTTTTGGATTTCTTCGATCTATTTTTCTCTGTTCGCCAGCTCTTGTCTCCAATTATGTTCCAGTGCCTTTGCTTTCGGGAGTTTACCTGGACAGCAATCGGAGATCAAATTAGACATATGTAAACTGTTATTTACTAATTCGATCAAACCGTTCATTGCAGCTATGCATCTAGAAGTTTCTCTCTCAGCTTTCATTAGCTGGGACTCCCATTTCGAAAACAGGATTTCCTTGTGCGATTCTTGTATTTTTGGCAAACTGGCAGCCATTCCTTCTACGAAATCTTGCCAAGACAGAAAATTTGTTATCCTTTCATCTATTTTTTCCAATTCCAGTATGGCATCCACTGCCTTTTTGATCAATGATGCAGAGATATCGCACAATGAGTCGGCCAATGATATGTTATGGCAAAGGATTTTCAACTTCCGGTACAAGGCTTTGGTTATCTCCAAGGATTATTTTCTGAATTCACTAAGTTATGGATAACCCCTGTATTTTTCTATCTGTACTTGCATTTGTGCAATTTGATCTTCTTTTGCCTTCTTTTCCTGCTCAATTGTCATCTGAAGCCTGCTTAATTCTTGAGACAACTCTTGTTGTTTGTGGAGAGTCTTCTCATCAATCCTTTGTTTCTCCATTTTCAACTTCTCTCTTAGTCGCTCATTTCGTTGTCTCTACTCTGCTAGTTATTGTTCAAGCTAACTAATTCTTTGTTGTGCTTCTGCCAATTGCACTTCAAGTCGAGTGATCCTCTGATCCTTCTCCCTGATTAGCTGGCTAACCTCTGAGGCTTTGTCCATCTTTGCTGCTGTATAAGCCCCTGCATACTCAAATAATTTAGTTAAATCCTCAAAGGGAGTGACTTCTACCTTCCATACCACATTCATCACTTCGTCCTGAGGAGTTAAAAGAGATCCTTGATCAATTTCCCTCTTTTTCCTCTGTCTTTTAACCACATCCCTGTGCTTCGGACTGTAGAATACATCTAGGGGTGGTATTTCTTCTATTCTTAGTACAATCTCCTCAATAGGATTTTCAGGAATGATTTCTATATCCTGTTGAATCTTTGGTAGGTCACTTGTCCCTTCAATTAGAACATTAATAACCTCAGGCTTTTGTGTTGCAGGCAATTTTGGTGTAGTGAGCTCTTGGGATTTATTTGGGCTTTTGATGATTAGGTCGAAATGTTCCCATTCCTTGATTAAAGCTAGATCAATATTTATATCAGTATCAAGGATCCCACTAGTTCCCTCCTTTGTCTACTCCCTTTCATGGCTCCTTTCCTTTTCAGGAGTCTTTTCAATATTTTTTTCTTCACAGTGGCCTTCCAGTTGCACTGTAGAGGTAATATTTAACAAGTCTAGAGGTAGTGTTTGCAACCTCTGTGCCCTAAACTTCAAAAATTCCTATAATCCTTCTGCTCCCAATCTGATTTTGGCTAGATGTTTCACTTGAGAAAATAACTTAGCTGAAGTGAACAAATCATCATAATCATCCTTCTCATGTTCAAACTTGGCAATTTTGACATGGGAGGTGAAATTGTAGGCGACTGCTTTTGGATCATACTGCCTTTTTCAGATGATTTCTAACTTTAACTCTTTAATTTTATTAGCTTCCTTCTCTGCATGTTTGAAGTCATGCAGTGTGAAAGTACCACATCGGAGGGGGAATGAAGGCCACATTTTCTTTTTGGACTCCTTTAGGTTCCTTGACATCCTTGTTTGTGTTATTTGATAAGTTATTTCTCTAGCAAATAATTTATCAGGAATGTATAAGGGGAGGACATGTGGATTAGTAGTGCTGCCAAAAAGTCTGATGTAGGTGAACATCTCTTCACCAAACCAACTACCAATTGATGTTAGGTTGACACTGGCTTCATCGGATAGCCGAGGAGCAAGTTTGTTGAATATAGCATAATGAATAGGCAAGACGAAACCATCACAGATTTTATAAAGATGATTTTTATAATGGGCTTTCCACAATTCCTTATGACAAATATGAATGGGGATTGGGTTTTGTGGAGTCCATTTCCAACCTAAAATGGGGTAATCAGAGTTGAAACAGATTGTGTCCAAAATGTAGGCACTCATATAAAATGGGGTCATTACCCAGGTAGTCACAAACCTGTTTTTCTTATAATCAAGGATTTGGTTGGCCATTTTATTAGACAAAATGGTCGCCCAACCCATGATATAAGAGTTAATTGTTGCTTCCATTAAAGGTACCATCTCTATAGAAAACCTAGTCGAATCATGGACTCCAAAGAGTCTGCATATCATAGCAGTAAGGAGATGCTAAGTAGTCTACAGAGTACATACCCGATTATTCATGCTTGTGTTTGTTTTGATAGTGCCTCCATTTTCTGATAGGGTTGGATTCCATGGCATTTTCCTTGGCGAAGGATTCCAGAAATGCCTTGTTGTATTGCTTCTGTGGTTCAGGCAAATGGTACATATTTTGGATATCTTTCGCCCTGAATGACCTGAACACCCTTCCATCAGTCGTAAAGAATGTTCTGTCTGTTATGCTGATACTTTCAATTACCCATCTAACCAAGTCATTGTAGGGTAATATTTTAGCGTGGGCTGCTATTATGTGAAGATAAGAGATGGCCAAATCCTTAAGAGTACTCTCTGACTTATCATTGGAATCTGTTGTTCCCTTTTCTTCTTCAATCTCCTCTAGATCCTCGGCTTCAAGTAAATTGTATATACTTTCCCATGAAGCCTTCCCCAGACCGAGGTAGGTAGTATCAGCTATCAAGACCTTTTTCACTAGTTCCTCTTTGGCTATGACGGGAGCCTTTGGTTTCGTTGATTTCTTTGTCATTTTCGCTGGATTCATAAATTCAGACTTACTCTAGAAAAAGAAACAGAAGACCGTAACGGAGAAAAATTTGTTCAAAGCTAACACACAATACAAAATATTAATGGTAATTAAGTGTAATAAGCAATACGGATTCTAATAAGTTATGCTACTTCGAATGAAATCCTTGAAGGATCCAACCATAACTGCTCTATTAATGATTTTTGTAACTGCCAATCATGATACTTAAATGCCATAATGATACTTTAAAGTGAATATCGTGACATTCCTGATCAGCGATTAGTGAAAGTCGGATATTGCAGACCAGGGGGCACAAACGTTAAGTTTTAGTTGTTTCCTTATATAGCTCCGAATGCAATAAATAGTGAGCTATCATAGGGAGTTGGGATAATCTTTAAAAATAAATAAATCGTTTGTTTCTAATTTATAATTGATTTATGCTTTAGACTCGAAAACATTATACTTCAGCTTTATTGGAAAGCGTTCTTTCCAATAATGAAATCGCATCGACGGATTCCAAATGGGCATTTGTTATGTGTTGCGTGCTTTCAGCAATGGCCAATTGCAATTGGCTTATGGCATCGGAGGCTTTGTATGTCCCCTTGGAATGATTCCTTGAGAAGTTGTGATATGCGCTTCCTGATGGCTTTATCGCATCCGCAATGGCCAATGGAAACCTTAAGTCTATCTTTAAAACAAAGGATGCGACACATTCTTTTATATTTGTTTTACGAGAAGGTCTTGTTTAATATTTCAATCGGATCGAACCTTTTCATAAGGATTTTCATGTGTTGATTTTGCAAAGTTGTGATTGTTATTCAACTTAACCTAAAAGCAAAAGACTTATCACAACTATGGATTTTTTAAAAGTTTTATTGATTTTATCTAAGTTCTAAAAAGGGGACCCATTTCTTGCTAAAGTTTTAGATAAAAATTTTGAAATGGGAAGGGTTATTGTATAGCACAATAGGTGGATATATGTTTATTTTATCAATGTTGATTTTCTTCTTTAAGCCAACTTTAGTGAAAAGATACTTTTAATTATCTAACTTGATGTTAATGATTCCTTTATAGGATATTAAATCTTTTTTATTCTTTATTTTTTCATTGCATCTCAAATTATCGTTAAATTTGGAGACCACAATATTTATAATAGTATATATATTCTACAAAATGACCTCATTTTCTATTGTTAAATGATTTAGCCAAGAATTAATATTTGTATATCTCCTTATTTTAAGAGACAAGTGATTTTCATTGGAATTTGAAGCATGTTAGGAAGCCTCTTGTCTTTCATGTTAGTTATTTTGTACTTGTTCATTATGTACCTAATCATAACCATACTTTAAAAGAGGAATGGATTGATTTCACAGTAGTTTTTGAATTGCTCTCCATAAAATCCCATGATACATGCTTTATAGATGCTTCCTCAAAATTACCCTGCCATAATTCTTAGCTAATAGACTCAAATTTGGTTTTATAATACATCCCAATAAGTATAGTAATATTTGTTCAATTTAATAAATGATCCAACTTTGGAAAACATTGTTAAACAAGTGAACTCATTAGAAGTTTGTGCATGCAAGTTTCCTTGCCTACATGTGTTTTTGTGTGGGTGTGGCCCCATTGCATGAAATGAATAGATAAATAAGAGATTCTACAAAAGGAACTAAACACAAATGAGGATTAGATATGATGTATTTCTTTTTACTTTAAGATTATTAATGATAAAGTGTTTTTGGATTTACCTAATTTCTTTGAAGATTTTTTTAAAATGTTGTAAACCCAAACTTCACATTCATATTAGATAACTATATTAACAAATATCTAAAAAGAAAAAACCCTGAAAACTTAAAAATTATTAGTTTACAAAGATTATCAAAATTTAAAAGGAAAAAAATTACAAAAAACTTTTTAAAAAATGAAAAATATTCTAGATAATTTCAAATTATTACATTAATGCATTAAATACGTTGGATAACCATTTTACTAAGAAAAAACCCAAATTATGATTAAAACTTAAGATGTTACATTAAATGCCTCAAATGGGGTGTACACTATGCAAGAAGGTGGGGGGAGTGCTATTCCAATCCCACCAGCTCATATTCCAATGGCTCTATTTTCTCAAATCTTGATGAGTAACTCTAATTATTTTCTTGCAATGGATTCTATCATTCTCACTCTCATAGGTAGCTATGAATTCCGCTATTCACTTTGTGTTAGCAGGCTCTAAAATATAAGTTGGGGCTCCAATCTCGTTTCAAAGTATTCAACTCGACACTATTCTTGTCCCACTCAGCCCTTAAGCACAAGCTCACTAATTCAATGTTGATTAAGGAGGTCATTCATCTACTTTTGGGCCCATCTCTTTTTGCAGTCTTATACCATGCTCCATTAGAGAGCTAGGGTGCATAGGGGCACAACTTATTGTTTGGACTGAGGGCGCTTAAGAGCTCAGAATAGAGTTAAAACTTCAACTAATAGAGTTAAAGAGTTTAATCCCTTATTGGTTTAGGAGCAAATTACCTAGGTAAAGAGGGAATTAGCAAATAAGTGATGCACCCTCAAGTGCAGGTGGAGATATTAGAAGGGGCTATAGAATACATTGCAACCAGTATATGCATATGATTCACATCTTTTGGAATTTAAAGTTTCTCTTGGGTGGAGTACTTGTGGATAGAAATGAAATTAAGGAGTACTTGTGGATAGAAATGAAATGCAAAGGCACATGATTGTAATGGATCACATGCTTGAGTGGATAGAGATGCATATGGGCATTCCTCATGATCTTGGTTGCTCTCTGGGCAACAACAAGGATCCCATTCTCGTTGATGCCATCAACTCAGATAAATTTGTATGAATGTTTTTCAATTACTTTATTTTTAACACTTTTATGGTTTCATTTTGTAGTCTTTTGTTTCATAATGGCCTAAGATGCCTTATAACTAGAGTTTGTGTTTCAGTTTCTAGAACTATAAACATCAATCTATCTTTTGCAATTTTGAAGCAATTGAAGTTCTATATCTATTCTAGTTTCCCTAGTGGCAGACTATAATAGGCTTCATAAGACATTCAATTATAAATATATGATTCTTCAAAATGAAAAATTTACTTCACAAAAAAAAACAAATGTTACATTAAATGATTATGAAGGAGAAAAGCAATTGCAATATGCCTAGAGCTTTCGAGTATGCACTAACAATCAAGAAGAGGTCTCTCCGCTTCTATACGGTTTGAAATTGGATTTAACTAAATGAATTTATTCCATTATTGTGATTATAGACTCTTTAGTTGTTATCCAAGCAACACTAAACTTTCTAGGTCAAACTTATACAAATTTGCTTCAATCCTATTTAGAACAACATAAGAGGTGGCATGATTTTAGAAAATTGGATCCCTCTGGGCTGTGACAGAACAAAATGTAGAATTTGTCAAATTGGCTAATGATGCCACAAGAGATAAAATTAGGGTGTTGAGGATTAATGGCTCAAGGTATCATCAAGCCACACCTCAAAGTTGTAGAAAATCAACCACTTGGCACATCAAACTTATGAATTCACATATACACCATGAAGCAATTTCATTCCCAAGCTTCCATATTTATGCAAATAGACCCTTCATTCTTTTATGTATGTTTATTCTAGATAATTTATGTGTAACTGAATACTGTAAGTTTATGTTTTAGCTAGGGTGGGATAATGACTTCTAACTAAGGATAATTCAAAGGAGTTAGGTGGTTCTCTATAATGAATCTTAATACTTTCTCTACATCCATTCCAAGGTTAGGTATTGGAATACGCTGGAAATTTGCATCTCCCATTTTAGCTCTACGTTTTGGCTTCAAATTTGAGTTTTAGTTGGCACTGTTTGCAATATTCTTGGTTCGTTATGGTTTCAAGTTCTTATGGATATTTGTGTGTATTTTTTCTAGTTTATTAGAATCTTGTTGGAAGTAGTATGTTTTTTGTTCATGGGTAGGTGCTCTAGTTTAGGTTTTCTCTAAGTTGGGAGCTTTGGATTTCTAGAGGAAGTTTTTGGACTAATTTGGCTTAATCGCTTTGTGAACCCCAATATCTTCCATTTATGTTGTTGTTCTTCTCTTGTGATAGTCATGGAATTCCAAGAGATGAAGAGAATTTTATAGGTACATAAGGAAACGATTAAGGATAATAGGGACAATATTTGCACATCATAGCGAAAGTTTATGAATATGAGCATTACTGAACCTCGTAGATTGCATATATCATAGGTATCATGGCACATTTGAATTAGGTTGTGACAAATTTGGAAGAAGACTGTGTTTTTACTAAGGAACACACAATTGAGCGAGTAATTCAGGTGTCCCTGATCACATAAACTCAAAACTATAGAGCAAGGAGAACTTGGGGAAGAAGACATTATTCAACAACTATTGAAAGCCATATAAATAGGTGATCTGGTACTAAAACATTTTGCATAAGGAATTGAAAAGGTGGCCAACTACAACATCTTCTAGTTAGTTTATCTATTTCAAAATTTTACTAATATTAGATATATTTTATAAGATCTATAGTAGTTCTAAATGTTAGGAACTTTTGTTATCAATATTATGTAAATTAAAAGTTTGTTATCTTTAAAACTTTCAAGAACAATATATTAATGTTATTTAATTATGATACAAAATCTTTTGGATTAATAAGCACATTTCCATCAATTTAGAAAAAAGTTATATTTATTAGACTATAATTTTCGAGATTAATTTCTTAAACCTTAGTAAAAAATAATAATAATTAATTAATTAATTAATTAAAAAAAAATTGTAACAATTTATTACTATTATTATTATTATTATATTATATATTATGTGAGCCTTGAGTGATATTCGACGCCCTAATCTATGGCTTGAGTAGTACGACTAAATGGCATGTACATCGTCAAAATCACCTGGGATTGCACTCGGCCTTGACCACTGCACCCTTGGCATGGTGAATTTTTTCCCATGCAGTTTCAAACCTTATGACTTTACACCACACTAGTACCTTAATCGAATACCCTACCACCATAATAAGATATATATATATATATATATATATATAATATAATATATATATATATAATATATATATATATAATTTTTTTACTAATATAAAATACTGAAATTATATAAATAATTATGATTTTCAAAATTTATCTAAACAATAATTTTATTTAAAAAAATAAAATACTATATACAAAAGATATTAAGAAGGTAAAGCATTGGAATGAACTTAAAAAAAACTCAACCCATATAATTATAGGGATGAAGATTGAATCCGCAATATTAACCACACGGAAACAAAACACACAAGTTATTAAGAAGGTAAAACATAATAATGAACACACAAAAAAAAAATTAAACTTTATGATTATAGGGATGAAGATTGAAACTTAATTATGAACCACATTAAAAAGTAGAGAATGCAAACCAACATAACCTTATTGATATAAAGAATGCATACTAACATAACTTTATTGATATTATATATCAATTCAGTTAGTGTTGTGTTTTGTATTTTTTTTCTATAGTGGGGAAATCTATTATAATTTAGTTGTCAAAACAATAGTGGGACAACATGCAAGCTCACTCATCACAAGTATTCAAGGAAAATCATTCCATTTGGAATTAGCTATTAGTGATCTGTAAGGGAGCAGTGGTAGTTTGTAAAGGGGCAGACTTTCACTCTTGGATTTGGGTCTTGGGTCATTAACCTATTTCCTTACGTCCAAGGAAAACAACTCTTAGCCAAAAAAAAGCAGTTTAAGGACATAATTTAGGCCCATTTTTGTGTTTGGTATTGTGTGTGTGTGTATTTTTCCTTTTAACTAATGAGTTATTTAATTATATTGATATAAAATAACAATATTAAAATACAAATACCTATTTAATAATCTTGATATAAAATCATAATATTAGAATATGACACAATGTAACTTATAGACGAAATGACCTTTTTGACAACATTTTTTCTAGTTACTTTTAATTAAAATCCTACAAAGATATTTTAAAACTTGAGTTTCAGTTGTTTAATCTGTAGAATTAGAGTGCCCAGGGGATTTTTTAGGGTGTTGAATCCATTTATGGATTCAAAAATGCATTTTAAATAACAAAAAAACACATTCTTTCTTGAAAGTGAAAAAATCTATTTCCTCAAGTTAAACTATGGCATTATAATACAAATTAATCCATCAATAATTATGTAATCAAAACTAAGCTTTACCTTCTTATAAGTATCACAATTCTCTAATTCATATAAACAATTTAAACCTCAAGAGAGATTTGATGGCACCAATGTTGAGTATTTCTCACCATCCCTGCCAAGGGGAGCTCCACTAAGCTCCTTTAATCCTAATTAAGTCATTTTTTTATGATATCTGTGACGGCTTGGAAGTTGTATACAAATTGAATTAAATATGTTTCCTTTTGTTACTTGTCCTTTTTTTGAAATTTCCCTTGAAATGAAATGAAATTTATTTTTAACGTCCACGAGGCTAAACATAACCTATGGGACACATTGCTTATCCATATGGTTCTTGTATTCGACCCTTTTCTTGTGAAGTCTCACAATAAACGCTCCCAACTTTCGACAAACCCCTCACCAAATAGATTATCCCAAGAGTTAGCTGCCAGAATATATGCATAACTTTCCTTGTTGTCTTTGAACACCACACATTCTAAAATAAAATTATTTTCTGTTTCCACTTTTCCAAAAGAGAAAAAAACACATACTCTTTCCTCCTGTGCTTCCCGCGCGCTTCTTTTGGGATTTTCCAGTGCCTGTTTCACAACGGAGTTGATTAGAATTAGTCCTTAATTGAGTAATAAGAATTCTGGCTCTCCAAGAAATATTGGCTCATATGTACGCTATTTGTTGATGATTATGAGTGGGATTAAACTCTTCAATATAATACTTCTTCTTTCTCCCTAGCTCCTTCTCCCAAGTATGTTTGTGGAACTTATCCATAACAAAATCTTTTCTCTTTACTGTTTGTGGGACACATGCTCAAGTAAATACCCCATTTACTGAACCATTTTTCATTTTGTCGCATCCAAGTTTTCTTTCTTTTGCATAATATGTCATTAAACACAACCTTAGGCCATTTACCCTCTTTCATTTGCTCAAATTTCTTAAATACCTTATGACTCGCACCATAGCAATTGCTTCAATAGGAGAAGCCCCTATTTCACTGAACAAGATAGCATAAAGAACTGCACTTCTAATCTTGAATTTGTTTGCATGCAAACGCTTCTAAATTTTCTCAATTTGTTTCCACTGCACCTCAGATGTATTGCTTACCCATAGTTCACAACCGTAGAGAATCACCAAAATCACTAAAAGCCCAAAAAGAGTTAGAGTGGTTTTCTAGTCCCATAACTTTGCTTCTCTACACTTTTTTTGAAAAACATAAAATGCTTTCCAACCCCCCAAAGTTATTTTCTTTCTACAACCATCCCGGCTTATATTTTTGTTGAAGTCAATTCTAAGGTATTTTCAATCCGTAACTTCTTCCAGAATGTTGCCTTCAAAGTAGAACTTATGTTGGTTATGCTTTCTTTTTTTAGAGAAAACCACTACTTTCATTTTGCTAATATTGAATTGCATCCCCACCCTTCCACAAAAATGCACAAGGGAAAGTAAGTGCTCTTGCAGACCAAGAGCACATTTAACAATCAGAATAAGTTTGCTCATCTCCATACAAAAGAAGCCCTATAACAAACTTGCCCAAATGGATACTATCACCCCCTTGTGAATTTAGCCACTCTTCAAGCTTGCATATATATAAGCCAAAAAGGGTAGGAGACAATGGGCAACCTTTCTTGACCCTGATATCGCTTCTAAAACTTTCAGAAATGCCTCTTGAAGTTCTAATTTTAACATTCACCTCTTCATACAGCCTATGCACAACTGCTCTCAAATGCCTGGGAATCCTGAGTTCCTCTATTATGTGCCAAAGCTTATCCCTAGGAACCGTGTCAAAGGATTTTCTTAAATCAACAAAGCAACAAAAGGCTTCTTCCTTTTTCTCCCAAACTTTTTCAATGATGTGCCTTAAAGTTATACCATGATCAACTGTGGAATGCTTAAATCCAAAAGTTGTTATCCCTTTAGCACGTTTATCTCTTTCTTCTACCCACTTGTTGATTTTATTTTCTAACATGCTTCCAAATAACTTTGAAAACAAGGGGTTTATCATTATGGTCTTATAATTGGAGGGATTATTGACGTTACCATTCTTAAAAACAGGTATTTCCAATGTAGTTGTCCAATCTATGGGGAACCCCTGTTGTATGATATTGTTGAAATTTTTTGTAATGTAAGGTGCAAGAATTTTTAAGCCCCACTTTAGATACTCTGCTTGGAGTTCAACTAAGTCATTTGATTTTCCAACACCCAACTTCTTGATACCCACCTCAACCTCTTGGACCGTGAAGATTTTTGTATCAATGTTGACCAAGGAAGGAGGGTTAACCTTGGGATCCTACTCATAAAGTTGTCTTTCATAGTCAAACTATTTAGAAGTTGTAATGTTGTTTTCAGTTTTCACCTTTCTCAATTAGATCTCCTTCCAAAATAATTTGAGGTTATTTTTCACAAGGAAGATTAGTTCTTCTCTCCTCGAAACCATGAAATCAACATTTTTCTTTCTTAATATATGCTTGTAAGATTTGAGTTTTATGTCATCCTTGTTTGACTCTTTCCAAGTTCTCCTTGCCTTTTTGCATTCCTCGTCAAACCAAGCATTAAACGAAAAGCAATTTGTTTCAGACTTCTTAATTTTTTTTCTTTTGCACTCTGTAAGTGAGCATTGAATTGAATGTGTTAATTCGTGACTATGAAGGCCGTGAAATGAGATGTTCTCCTTCTTGAAGAGCATTTCTAGCGTTATTTTGAAGGCATTTCAATTTCTGGAGTCAAACGAATTCTGCCCTCTGGGAGATTTTGTTGAACGCGCTGAGTTTTTGACCCTAACTGCTTCTTTCCGATCTAAGAGAAACTTAAATAAATTGGCTTGTGATCTGATTTTAAGTCCCAAAGTTGATCTCCAATCAAAATTTCATCCATTTTCTCACACAAACTATGCGAACAAATTACATAATCTACTACACATGCTCCATTGTAAGTATTCCAAGTGAAATTACCAAACTTTTCCCATCTAGTCAAACCATTACAAATGACTAAATCGGAAGCCCCACATACAATAAGCAATTGTTCACCAAGGAAATTGCAAACTTTGTCCTCTGAAATTATTTCCCACTGATGATTACTCTCTTCTCGAAGCCAGATAGGGTAATAGTCTTCATTACAACAAAGAATGATAGCTTGCTCACTTGCAATCCGAACATTGAAATCACCCAATATAAGGACTTCACCTAGCTGAGACTATGTTTCAATCTCTGCTTTTAGGGCTGCAAAGGGATCTTTATGGCCAAGCCCTGTACTTTTGTAGATATTTGAAACTTGCGGCACAAAATTGTTTGTTGCAATTCTTATGTGATTTCTATTTTATGATATTTTAAACCAAACAAATTATTTATTTGAGTCTTCTTTTTCTAGCTGAATGAAACAACCTTCTTTTTCTCTCACTAATACCATGATACCCCCTGTGTCCTTTTCCATTCCCTACTACCTTGTTCCACACTGCCATCTTCCAGCACCCTTCAAACAAAGGTGTCTTGCACCCTTCATGCTCATGTGTTTTTATGAGGCAAATTATGTCGCTATCTTCCACAATAGGCCCTAACCCAGATCCTCATCTCCATGGATAACAATTCTAACAATTAAGCATTCTAACAATTAAAAGTGTTGAATATGAACAAGCCCCCTAAAAATGGTTAACATTACACATTTTATAAGCATTTTGTCTAATAAACTATGATTAAAATCAAACCCTATAAAAAATATAAATACAAGTAAATCTAAACTCTAAAAAAATGTTACTTTGAGAGGTCTAAGCTTTCTTAGTTTCTTTAAATCCTTACTAAATTATTGCATGGCTTTCTTAATGTTAAAACCTAATGGGGGCTTTGGAATCCTGAAACAAATTTATTTTAGTTAATACAGAGAGTCAAAGTTCTCATTATTCTGAAATTTTAATATTTTTTTTTATAATTTAGATTAATTTAAATTTAAGAAAATTCTTAATTACATTCTTCGCCATGCATAGATCTTGAAATATGGTAAAACAATATGCATATATGAATTTCTACACAATCTTATCAAATTTTGATTTGTTATTAAAAGGAGGATCCATTCACTCAAAGATTAATTTGCTAATATAAAGTGAGACATGATTTCCAAAACAAGAAGAAAGAAAGAAAGAAAATTCTTTTAACGTCCATGACGATAAAGATAGCCTATGGGACAGATTGCTTCTTCATCTGCTTGATGTATTCGGCCCTTTTTCTGTGAAGCCTCGCCATAAATGCTCCCAGCTTCTCGACAAGCTCCTCGCTAAATAGATTATCCCAAGAGCTAGCTGCTAGCATATCTGTATAACTTTCCCTTTTGTCTTTGAAGGCCTCACGTTCTAAAATGAAATGCTTTTCTGTTTCCACTTTTTCGGAAGAACAAAAAATGCATACTCTTTCCTCCCACACTTCTTTAGGCCTTTTCCAGTGCCCTATTTCACAACGGAGTCGATGAGAATTAGCCTTTAACTGAGAAATACGAATTTTGGCTCTCCAAGAGATATTGGCCTCTATGTATGTGGTGGGCTCCAGTATTGCAGCAATAATGCTGCAACTCCTGGGACTCCCTTCTTTACTTTTATCAACCCGGTTGTTCGTAACAAACTTGGAAGAGACGGTGCTGTATGCACAAGTACTAGCTCTTGTCGCAGCTGTCACTTGGTCAGCTGGCACAAGTCCTCTAGGGCTTTAGCCAACTTCTATAAGATCTTAGATGAAGCTTGTAAATGATGGATGAAAGCTAACTCAAAGGGGAGCTAATCTACTTGCGGAAAGAAACTGAAAGCAAAAGAGGAATGCAAACCCTAATTCTACCAGCTAGTTCTATTGATGCAATAATGATAATACAGACTGCTGAATGAGATGCCATTGACTTCAAAAAGGGAAAATGCACATGTCTTAGTCTACTTTTGTTCTAGAAAGTATCTTTTTGTATTTTCTTGATTAAGTGTCGATTTTCACATGCATATACTTGAACTGTGCTTCACTGTGCAGGAGTGGACCAAGGAAGAGGAATGCTTGGAAGTGGTTGAAGAGGCTCAGAGAGGGTCTAAGGGGTCCCTAACACTCTTCCCCAGAGTCTCACAAGGTTTGGCTATCAGAAAACCTCACTTGTGAGCTTCTACAGGAAGTCTGCAGGGGTTCTACAGGAAACTTCAAAATTTCTACAGGAAACTTTAGAATTTCTACAGGAAACTTGGAAGCCATTTTTTAGGAGGTGGATGAGTGAGGGAAGGTGCATGGATGGATCTAGAGGTAGGATAGGGGTCTAATCATGGCCTAAGGACCGGTGGGAGGCTTGGTGGAAGGCTGACTTGGCTCGAAGATGACTAAGGCAATGATGAGCAAGAAGGTAAGGTTTCGTAGACACAAAGGATAGATGGGAAAAACGGCAGCTTAGCTTTGAGACAGAACAGGAGGCTTAGATGATGCTTTGGGAGGATGGATGAAGGAGGAGGATACCCTGCACGGTGGGCCTTGATCAATTCTACAAAAACCTGCAAATGATCAAATCCTAAACTAATCTATTCTATCCATCAATCAACATAAATGAGCAGCAACTTTATTTGGGAAGAAAACCTTGTACACCATTTATGTAAGGAAACATTTCAGATGTCCAAACCCATGACTAATCTCTGCAGCTAAAACAAGCTCACTAAAAGATTGCATAAGCAGCAAACTAGTGTTTTTGTGAGGCAGCATTGTTTCCTCAATTCCAGCCCCAAATCCAATAAGGCCGAGGTGAAACCAGGAGTCTAGTTGTCTCTTTTTCTTGGAGATCTTGTTGTTATTATTCTACCAAAACATCTAAACCAAAACCATTCATAAACAGTGATCTATCCTAGCATCATAACAAAATCTACTTAACAGCAAGGTGTTCAAATGCATAAAAGAGAAAAATAGTGATACGTAAAGAAACACAATGATACAGAAAGGAGGTCCTAGGCTCTCAGGTTGGGCCCAACCCTGAGAGCTTTGGCTCCTATGAAAAACTCAGACTTGTTACGAAACCAAACTGCTTCTCATTATTCAAAAAGAGTCATAACAGTTTTGCCAAAAATGGCTACAAAAGAATGAAATAGAGCTGCTGTAGCACTAGAGTACAAAGTACACAATAGGTTCAAAAGTCTTTTTACGAAGGCTGAGGCCTCAACATTTATAGATAACGAGGGACCTAGCTGGCCTCCTCAATCTGTGGAACTTAGCTGTCAAACTGTGAGTCAAACAGCCCCTTTCTAAATGCTGATTGGCTGCCTTCTAGATTCGGCTCGGTGGTCTTTGGAGCTCGGAGCTGAAGGTGAGAATCCCAAGGAAGGTTCATTGAATGCCGTAGACATCCCTCCTTCAAGTCCTAATTTCAGGCTTGGCTGCCTTATAGCTCATGATTGCTTTGACTTTGCTCCAATATACGTCAAAAAAACCTGAAATAGACACATGTTAACCACCTTTAGGAAAAGTAACTTCCCTTATTCATACCAAAGACACAAACATACTAGAAATAATGCATAAACTATAGAAAATGATGGATTTGAACAAGGGCTGAACAATGAAAATGAGGCCAAATGAGCCCAAATTGTTACCAATTTTGGGGCTCATCATCACCCCCTGCTAAAAGGGTTGTTCATCCCTGACCAACTAGTCCAGCTCCTCATCTTTCATCGCTTTGATGGCCACTCTCACATCCCAAGCTTCTAAAGTAGCGTCCTCAACACTGTCATGAAATCCAGCCTTCCTCTCCACTTCTTCCCACTGCTTATGCTCCTCCTCTTCTGATCCTCCCTCTAATAATCCTAACAGCAAGGGTGGACTTAGCTTGAGGCCTATCCAACTGGCTTGGAGGTTCTGCATAGACTTCTTGTAGAGAGGTACCCGTGCCAGGGCCTCCCTCATCCGAGTTGGAGTGGGATATTCTCGAATCTTGAGGCTGTGGGACAATGTGTTCCACCTACGAGTGCAAGCATGAACACAATTGTCCCAAGTAACCTCTCCATATCCTCGAAGTGTGCTATGGCCTGGGCCTGACGATCCATGTAATCTAGTAATCCCTGGGAATTGGTTGCCAGGTGTTGGTGAGCGGATATCAGTGCTGTGGGGTCCCCTGGCTCTGCTCTGATCAGCAATGGTTCATGTAACTCCCGGTCCATGATATTCCTGACCTCAGCTGCTCTCTTCTCTTCGTGGTTTAACCATGAGGTCATTGCCTTCAGTTGCATGTCCCCTACTGCTGTGTTGGGGTCCCACGAAGTGATGTTTGGAAGGGCCAAGTTATGGAGGTAAAACTCCGAGAGCTTGGCCTTATCTTCCGAGGAACTGGTGTTACATAAATCTGTGAATTGTTGGGGGTTCTGGATATGAGAGATACCCCTCTACACCAATGTATTAATTTGGAACTGTAGCCACTGGTCCCGGAGGTACAAGCCATAAGATTTAGCCAGCTGCCTACATTGGAGTGCTTCCATTGCCCAACTGGCCATGCAGGCCAGTTGTGCCTCCTTTTCTTGCACCTGTTTCCTTAGTGATTGTACCTCAATATCTGCCTGTAGTTCCCTTTCCTGTAGCTGCTGGTTTAATTCCTCAAGATCAAATTGCATCTCTTCTTCCCCTTGAGGCTCTGCTGAGGGATCCTTGGCTGCCATGCCCTTTTCTTTCCCTTATTCCTGCAGTTGGAGCTGCTGCCTGAGCAGTTCATTTTCTTCTCTCAATTTGGCTTGTTGGGAGCTTTCCACATGCCTTAATCTTGCCAACTCCCTTTGTGCTTCCTTGAGCCTTTCCTCTAGAGGCCCAATATCCGCTACTCCCTTAGATTTAGCTATCCTCATCCACATGTGGGTTCGGACCCGTTCTTCTTCTAGTGCTAAAAACAGTGGCATTGTAAACTTTTGGGGAATAATTCTGCCTGCTTCCAAAAAGTTATAATAAGAGCCCAAGTTGGGCTGTGGGCTTGGATCCACAATAACATCAGGTTTCTCCTCCTTTGGTGGTGACTCGGCTGCTCCCTCCTCCTCTGGCGGTGACTCAACTGCCTTCTCCTCCATCTGCTCAGTTTCCTTGAGCCTAGACAGAGTTTCCTGTAGAATGGCCTCAGCATCCTGTAGAGAGGCTTGTGAGCTCATTTTTTCCACTCTATCCTTCCATGAAGATGTTTTCAGGCTTCCCCTCTCATAAGTGATGGAGGCTTTGGAGGGGGACTTATCCCTTGGCGTGGTAGGAGTATCCACAATAATGATAGGTTCTTTGGATGGAGGCTGGGGTCTGCCAGTCTTAATTCTCACACTCCTTCTTGCTTTGAAATACAAAGGAGTCTCCCTTTTTCATTTTTCTTTTGGCTTGGGAGGAGTACTTAGGGCGGCCAGCATAGCTGCTGCCTCCTTAGCTAGGATTTCAGCTGATTTCTCCTGCTGTTGTTCTCCTTTCGGACTTCTTGTAGAAAGTCCTGTAGTGGTTGCTTTCTGGCTTCCTGTAGAAGCCGTTTTCAATTTTCCTGTAGAGGGACCTTGCTGTTTCCTTGAAGGAATTCTCTGCTCCCTCCTTGTAGGACCACTCTGCTGCTTCCCTGTAGGAGCACTTTGTTGCTTCCCTATAGGAGCACTTTGTTGCTTTCCTGTAGGGGAACCCTGTTGTTTTCCTGTAGGAATCGAGGGCACAATTTTAGCCTGCTTGGCTGTGGGAAATTTTTCTTTCATCCTGGCCGAGGTAGCCTTAGGGGTGCCCTTACTGTCCTGGACTTTCTCAGTCCGCTCTGCCCTGCTCTGTAGTCATTTTTCTCTGGGCGTTGGGGCAATCCCATCATCCCTTGTTTTGGCAGCTTGCTTTACTGGTGTTCCTTTTTGCTCATTCTTGGGAGCTTTGCCCTTAGTGTCCTGTCTTTTGGTCTTCTTCTCGGCCTGAGTAGGCTCCTTCTCTTCACTGCTAGAGGAAGTAAGCTCCTCAGCTAAAACTCGGATGTCATCATCCTTTGTCATATTCCGGAAAATCTCCCATGAGAGAGGGACAGTGAAAGTGTGGAGTGCATCTTCCACGAGGAGCTTTATAAGCCCATGATGTGTTAGCTGGTCCAATGTCCCTTCTCTGAGCTTGGTGGCACATTCAGTCATGGACTGCAAAAGGAAGTATGGAATGCTCAATTTCTGCTCCGAGGGGAGGTCCATGTGGTGCCTGAGTTCTGTGAGCAGCCGAAAGTGATAACCATATATGATACTAAACCGCCCCTCGCAAGTTATATACTTCATAATTTGGAGGCTGACTTCACTCCAGAACGGCTGCAGGCTAGTCCTCCTCACTCCGTTTTTATGCTCTGAGAATTGTTCTTCAGGCAAGAAGAATTCTTCTTTAGCCTTCTTACCCAACTTCCTTTCCTCCTTATCCCACGAGATTCCCATTGGAAGATCAGTCACCCTGTTGATGAGCTGCGGTGTGAGTCTGAGGGATAATCCCCTGAAATTGACGATGGCCAATGTTTTTGACTTCGGCTCCAGGGATCGAAGGAATTCTTCTATAATTTCATCGTCGTGCCCCTGGAGCTTGTCACAAAATGACATCCACTGTGCACGGGAGAACAGTTCTACCACCTCAGGGGTCTCCCGTAACTTCTTTGAGTCTGATGGTTCCTTACGAATGAACCCGCCCGACATGATCAAATTCTGTGTTCGCGCTCTCAGACTGAGAATTCTGAGTGGATTCTTTCTTTAGAGTGGAAAAAAAGAGACCTTTGGTCGATTGCCCAGCTGAATTTTCCTGCTCAAATGTACAGAAGAAGGATTTCGAGAATTTCCACTCGGAGCGCAGAGCTACGTCTCCATTATACACGCAGTGGCAAAAAATTGCAGTTTTGACAGTGTTTCGGCAGGGTATCACCTTCTACAGGAAGGAATTTTCATTTATGTGTGAAGAAATTTGCTCATGCAGATGACTACGACGATTCTAGCAGCGACGCATATATCAAACCAGACAGAATTTCACTTGAATTTTCCTACCACTTTTCTACGTCGATTGTACCACCTTTGAAAAGAAATTTTCTTTGCATGGGGAGGTTAAATTCTGCCTACCTCTGAAATTCGCCACCTCGACGTGAACAGTGTGCACTGCTGCGAATGTCGCGTTTCCTGTAGGAGTTCGTTCTTGGCTTCCAGAGGAGTTTACGGCAGCGCAGGACCAGTCTGAGCGGCAGCAGGACGCTTGTATCGGGTAGAAGACTTTGGGTTACTCGCTTGCAGAGGAAGAGGACGCACATTCGGTTGGGAAACGGTTGTTTTATAAATGATTGCAGTTCGTCATAAAAATACACCGGCCGATTTCGAATTGCTGCGAAATCCATGGCGCAGGGTTGAGCTGTCCCTGATTGTTCGTTGGCCGACGTCATGGTAATCATATCCCAGCGTGCCCCTGACCACCGAATTCTCCCCACTGGAGTGATCGCCGCCAATCTTGTCATACCTCCGCTTCTTCCCGACTGGACATTTCCCACGTGCCAATTGTTCATCCTTCCTGCACAATTGATCCAGTTCGGATCCTACGAGGCTGCTTGACGGGCTGTGGTGGCCAGTTGAGCGGAAACTAGCCTTGTTCAATTCCCCCATTTTCAAAGTTGTGCACATTCAGAGTATAGATTATGCTATGGGACGAAATAAGGTTAGGTACTTACCTGTGCGGCCGTGGATGTGATTTCTTCCAGGGTTCAAGACGATGGATGCCGGGTCTACATGCTGCTGCTCTGTGGTTAGGTGCTGGAGCTTCTCCGTATTGGTTGCTGCTGGCTGGGAGTCTTGGAGACCCGTTCCTCTGGTGGCGAACATGGCATGCACCGATCCTATGAACTGCTGGTGTCTTCGTGGCAGGTACTCCAGCTGGATCGGCTGCTACAGGATTCCTGTAGGACATCCTGTAGCTGTTTCTCCCCCTGAGGTGCATGCTGACATAATTAGACTTTTATTGAACAGGTGAAAGGTCTTGAGGTCGCCTAACAGGTGAACGTTCGAGCCTCAGGAGACCTTGTTTATGAAACTGAAAAGAAATACAATTTTCCTTATTTGAAAAACATAGCTTTCTTTGCATGTGCAGGTATGCTTGCTCATATTGGAGTTGTGGTGGTGAAAAGAGGTGGAGCGAGCGGGGAATGATAGAGAAGGGTGGTTTCATGCCCCCTTAGTCGACTTAACGCTCCAAATCTCTCCTTGTAGTTGATTCTAGCTCACTCAAACGTTCTACAGGAAGTTTCCTGTAGAAATACATAACTTCCTGTAGAAAGTCCTGTAGCTTCCTGTAGAAGGCCAAACCACGATCCGATTGCACCCAAACTTTGCAAAAATGAGTGTTCATGGTGGATGTGCATGAGAGGCTGTCTGGTAGCTTGATAGGAACCCATGTCTGTGAGTTGACAATCCTCCTTTGGTGCACTGTATACCTGCAAAAATTCAAAGATCAACTGTTTTTTTCTTCTTGTTCTCTTTTTTTTTTTTTCTTCTTTTTCTCTTCCCCTTTTTTTTTTTTTTTAA